>APFE030063242.1:0-18229 GCA_000404065.3 Pinus taeda
ATGTCCTGATGCATTTACTGAAGATTAAGCTAACTGAATTATAAGATCTCTGGGTATACGCTATTTGCTTTAGACACATCATGAAAGGAGACTCATTACGGATGAATTCCTAACGTATCTCTTAGATAATGCTGAAACAAGGCAAAAAAACAAAATATGTAAGTGAATTATAGGAAAAACATACTAAACATCAACACCGTGATGAATCCCAGGTCCAAAGGGCAGAAAACTACTTTATTAAAATGATATTCAGGAAAATTTTACACAATGCCAAGTAGCCTCTCTATTTCCAAATTCGAACCTCTATCTTTTAAAAATAATCCTATATATACTAAATTACAAATCTATTTTTATTTCCTCAACATAGGAAATAAAAAATAAGATATAAAAAATACAATTAACATTAAAATCCTATCATAAAACAATATTAAAACTAAACAATATTCAATAAAAATCTCGTGAACTATGGCAAATAGAGTTGTTTTGAAAACCAAAATTAGTGAATTTTGGTCAAGATCTGCTTCCTTTAAGGGTAGAATTCCACAAAATCTTCCCTTCTACTGCTGTTTCAATCTTTGAATGCTAATATTAAGCCCTAAAATCTGAGATTTTCCTCAACCACTACTGGATCTGACACTTCAATTTTCACCACTAATTTTCCTCTTTACTCCATTTCCTCAAATCTAGGACTTAATTATTCGATGGTTTTATTAATAAAATATCTCACTTGTTATAAAATCTTCCAAAGTCTTGAAAATAGCAAATGTTGTACAATATTTGTTTCTTCACAGGAGAGAATGCTTGAAATTCAACTGAATATTTCTTTGGAAAAAGATTCTACAGTTTATCCTCAAAGGTACCAATGAGTATCTTATGAATATAGAGTTTTGAGAAGTCTGCTTCATTTACTTCAAGATTTCCCATGTCAAGAGGAACATTAAGTCCACGATCTAGTTTGGCAAGGGTCAATTTTATTGCAGCGATTGCATCATCCAAACAAATGTGTGGCTTGCCTTCCTCATGTAATTCATATCCTAGCACAACCCTGCACAATTTTGGAGTTGTTCGATCAACCTACTGTTCTGTTTATTTCCCAAGTGTAAGCACTGTGCGTAGGGCCACATTCCAAAAGCGCAGTGCCACAGCTAGATTGGCTTGGCTTTCCTTGGGTGGTATCATAAGGTGGGACTATCATTGTGAAATAAAAAGGCTTCATGTTGATTTCTTTCATACGCTTTCTCAGACACTGGTGATGGAATCCCAGGTCTAGCCATTCTGCTATCAACTGTACATATTTTCAGCTTAAAGGAAAATAAGGATTGTATGCTTGTGTTATTGCAAGCCATTCTTCATCATAATGGTTCTCATGTGGCCCTGCATTAGATTCTATTTCAATAACCTGGAGAAAATTGTGGCCAGGAAGACACTTATCCAATGCAAGAAATTTTGTGATAGTTCTATTCTTCCCATGTTGAACAACAACTACAAATTTAGTGTGCAAATGTGCAGAGAACCAATATGAAGGCTTCAGCTTTTTCAAAAATTCTTCAGCAAGCTGACTCCCCAAAGTCTTGTTTTTTAATCTCATTTTCAAAAAAAAATGGCTTGTGATGAAGTAACTACTCTGAATTTCCAAAGTCGGTTATACCACGAGGCCAATTGTGTGAAATAAATATATCTAGAGACTCCTCAATTTTCCAAATTTTGTGTAAATTACTCTGCCACTTGTATCTTTTGACCCCTTTGAAATCTGTAACTGGATTCCTATGTTGATATAGAAATGTAGCCACTTGTCTCCAATCTGGAATTACTGATTCAAACTGCCACATGTGTGCTTGTATTCACCCTTAAGAAGCTCTGCCACCATTTAGTTTGATTCTTTAAGGTTATGAAACTAGTTTCTACATTATTGATTAGAGAATACAAACTTGACACCTACCACCTCTCATATTGGCTGTGATTGATTTTGTGCCTCACTTTCTCCATGAGAATAACCAACAAAATAATTCCATCACCACTTAAACTCTGAACATCTTCTTCAGTGGACTCATTCTCCACTTCTGTTGTACAACCAAAAATCCAGTCCCACTAGCTTTGGAAATAAGCATAAATTTTAGGCAATATAGAGACTATAAAAATTTGAAACAAGTGACCTCCAAAACTGACACATACTCAAATTATTTAGCATAATCATTTGACCAAATAAGAAAATTAGTCCTTCACTTCTCTACATGAAAAGGTCTGATAGCCAAATTGGATTTTCAAAACTTAGCATATTTCATGCTCAATATCTATAGACTTATTTACTGGAGGTTGAAAAACTGCATAAAAAAATCCTTTGTTTTCAAATACCCTTATCACTGTAGAACCTGCTTGTACACTCTTCTTTGAAATGGAAGTTGCTACTGGATCAACAAAGACCATTGGCAGTGCACCTTTATCTAACTTTTTAAATAAACAAAGTTGTACTCTCCCATGCTTAATTGACAAGCAAAAACAAGGCTACTACGTTTGCAGAGGAAATGAAAATGATTTCCAACTTTCCTTGTCCCTGTCATGCAACCCCAACATTAACAAGGCAATTTTCCTTTTGCTTGTACATGCTACTGGTTCATCTTTATATGCAATTCTATTCTTTAGGATATTACTAATTCTTTTATTAACCATTTCTCTATGTTTGTAGGTCTAAGAGTGGTAAACTGATTTGAATTTTTGAATAGCTTCCAGAAATCTCCAAAACATTGGTTTGCATTCATTACTTTTGTCAAGTTTTCTCCTCCTAGATCCTATAGTCTGCTCTCTTCATATAGGTCTGCTTTCCTTTCATGAATATAGTACTTGTTAGAACCCTCATAAAGATAGGCAAATGGATGAAGGAATAGACTTCCACAGGTTTATTTGCAAGCAAACTCTCCAGATGATCTAAATTTCCTTGGATTAGCAAGATCTAAAGTCCAGTTCAATATCCCTATGAATTTGAACACAATTAAAATACTATTCTTCGAAACTACCCTGTCTCTTAATACTTTTGTACATATGGTATACTTTTGGGTCTTGGGCCAATGCACTCAGTAAGATAACATTCTTCAGTGGGGACAAATAGAACAAGAATTGATTTGAAAATTTTGTTTTCCTCCAGGTCCTCCTGCGCTGCAAAACATTGAACTCTTTTGAAATTATAGCATTAATCCAATTGCTTCTCATATGACACTTGAAACAATTTTTAAACGTAACTGTCTATATTTAATTTCCATCTTCATCTTTATGTATTCAAGGGCCACCTCAACCTTTACTATCCTCTCAGCAGTTTGAAAAGAAATAAAAACTTAGCACAAGGGATTACAAGTGAGAATTTGATTGGATTATAATTCCATCCATATGCTTAACGCAAGGGAGAAATAACAACTCTATGAACAAAATTTTGAATAATGCTAGTCCCTTAGATGTCGAGCTTGAATGGAGACAAAAAATCTGCAATGAAATTAACCTTTCACTTTGATCTCTGAAAGAACATGGTCCAAAATTTGTAGCTTGCCACTTGCTTTTATTCCAACATCTAAATATTCATTTTCTAGAAAACTTTTCACAAGTGAGTTTTCCAATGACTAATCCACCAGATAAGGGTGATTGCAACACTTCCTCAATGATAGAAGGACACCCCTAAGAAGATCAGTAGAATCAATTATCTTTGAACACAAACATAATGAATCACAATTCTTGACGAGTGTTTTGCAACAGCTCCGGATGCACATCAGTGAACTCCACTGGAACCCAATGCTAAATCAATTTAATACATGAGATATTATCTGATGTATGTTCATATATAATGTAATCCTTTATATTTTTCTCCATTTGAGTTCTCTCTTTCTCTATCACAGTCCAACCACTGATATCTCCTAGTTTCCTCTAAATCATTAAACACATAAACAGCGGCAAGGGGAGATCTTTGAGTTAATCATTCCTTTCCTCATATCTTTTGATCCGGGAGCCGGTTTTGGGAGTATGATATACCGTTGGAAAGCTCTTTCTGAGATGTTTCTGATGGACAAACTAATGACATGTTTTTCCTTGAATATCATCTGCAAAACATCTAACAAAACCAAGAATAGTAAGAGCTCATGTTGATCCCTGGTGACAGGTTGCGAAGACTGGAAATAACATCAGCCTTATTGGGGATGGCAGCTCCTTGGAGGTATCAAGAACACCATAGAACAAGTGCCTCATCCATTGGGCAATACGATCAAACAAATGCAAACCTGGACAACGCATACCAATCCAAAACATACACATACTGCAACATGTACATAGACAAACACTGGAAACTAAAATGCTACCTTGGGCAGCTTATTTATACACAAACCTACCCTACTTTGCAACAAGATCAATAAATCAAGTAATGTTGTAATGCCAGACCAACCATTTAAGCAACTGTGACAATGATGCTGCTTTGAAGTGCTTGAACCAGGACACAAATGTAAATGCTAACAACCATCCATGTAGTAACTGAATTTGGTTGTGTGAAAGACAATCTGACTTATCACTCAAACTGAAAACGTACTCAATATATGCAACAATAGGATCAAAGAAACCTAACACTGTTTGATGCCCTAACTCCTCAACACAGACCTCCAACTGCAAACTGTCAATGCAAACATCCACGGGCAGCCCTATTGTTTCTTGTTTCGAAAGAGGGAGAGTTTCCAAGAACTTTTTGGGATCTCAGAATTCATATGATTGGATCTAATCATTTAAATATTGAATCTCCTTCTCAAATTTTTCAACAACTAACTCAAAGAAACCAGTTTTAGCTTTAGGAGGAAACTTCAGAGATCTCAAACATTGAAGCACGGTAATGAAAAATACTTCATCAGTTTCAATATCCACTAACTAATCTCTAACTTCTTTTAAAACTTCACAAAACACAGGGTTTGCCATGTACCCTACCATTTTATTTTAATGCATGAACAGATCAGTGAGCACTGAAATATATGGATTGAGTTGGAGTTTCTAGGTGAATGTTTCAGCCTTCATATGTGTCTAACTGTTGTCCACCATCAGCAATCCGATCTGCAACTTGAATGATCTTTCCCGGAGAAGATCTGTCACCTCGTCCCTGGCAACGACGCCAATATGTTATCACTTAGAGTGAACCTCAAGGCTAAGAAAAGGAAACTCTGAGGTAACCACAGACCAAGATTTAGGTCTAGCATCTAGCCCTGCCAGACCAAAGAGGGCTCTGTCTTTGTCAACAAGATGTGGCTGCAATAAATGAAATCTTAGGCTAGCTATGGAGTGCGGAGTTTTGTTTGAATGTTTTTGGTCGTAACAGCAAGAGAAAGGATGATTGGACTATGGAGTCGATGCCAGTTTCTGTCGGCAAACTTGGGGCAAATTAAGTGCCATGTTTAGTCAGATAAAGATTGTGAATGTGAGAAGAATAGGGGAGAAAGCCCGCTGCCCTGCAGGCATCAAATAAAGGATGGATCTGCAACAACAACTTTAGACGAAAGAGAATCACGAGTTTGCTCAACATAGCATCTAGTAAAGGATGAATTCTGCTAATACAACCATTACAACTAATAGAAAAATCATCATGAAAGGAGCATCATTATGAATGAATTCCTAACATATCTCTTAGATAATGCTGAAACAAGGCAGAAAAACAAAATATGTAAGTGAATTGCAGGAAAAACATACTAAACTTCAACACCGTGATAAATCCCAAGTCCATAGGGCAAAAAACTGCTTTATTAAAATGATATTCAGGAAAATTTTACACAATGCCAAGCAACCTCTCTGCTGCCAAAATCGAACCTCTATCTTTTAAAAATAATCCTATATATACTAAATTACAAATCTATTTTTATTTCCTCAATATAGGAGATAAAAAATAAAATATAAAAAATACAATTAATATTAAAATCCTATCATAAAACAATATTAAAACTAAACAATATTCAATAAAACTCTCGTGAACTATGGCAAATAGAGTTGTTTTGAAAACCCAAATTAGTGATGGTCAAGATCTGCTACCTTTAAGGGTGGAATTCCATAAAATCTGCCCTTTTACTGCTGTTTCAATCTTTGACTGCTGATATTAAGCCTTAAAATATGAGATTTTCCTCAACCACTGCTGGATCTGACACTTCAATTTTCACCACTAATTTTCCTCTTTACTCCATTTCCTCGAATCTATGACTTAATTATTCGATGGTTTTATTCATAAAATATCTCACTTGTTATCAAATCTTCTAGAGTCTTGAAAACAACAAATGTTGTACAATATTTGTTTCTTCACAAAAGAGAATGCCTGAAATTCAATTGAATATTTCTTTTGAAAAAGATTCTGCAGTTTATCCTCAGAGGTACCAATGGGTATCTTATGAATATAGAGTTTTGAGAAGTCCGCTTCGTTTACTTCACGATTTCCCATGTCAGGAGGAACATTAAGTCCACGATCTATTTTGGCAAGGGTCAATTTTGTTGTAGCGATTGCATCATCCAAACAAATGTGTGGCCTGCCTTCCTCACGTAATTCATATCCTAGCACAACCTTGCACAATTTTGGAGTTGTTCGATCAACTTGTTGTTCTGTTTGTTTCCCAAATGTAAGTGTTGCGTGTAGGGCCACATTCCAGAAGCCTCCCTACCAACCATCTTCACAACATGCCTTTCACTATCAAGTACATAGGCTTCATTGGTTTTTCAACAGTGTTCCAACTTGTGCATGTTAGTTTGCTTCACTCCCCTCATAGGATGCCACTCCGTACTTGGGCTAGTTGTTGGCTGAGAAACTCCCTCAAAAAATTGCGCAATCCTGGAGGGGAACCAACCTTCCCTCCAGAAATTGCACAAATCTACTGGGCAGCCTGCTGGGCTCAGAAATTGTGCAATATAGTCAAACAATTTTCCATGGGAAAATTGCGTAATATGGCCCAGCACTGTAGCTCAACCCATGTTGGCTTGATGGGGCCTGACCCAGGTTTAGCGTTAATTAGCCAAACAAATCCCTACATTATTGGCCCTTTTAGCATCAACCCGCAGAGTGCGGACTGAAGTCTCACCCAAAGCAGTATGAGGGGATGCTGGAACCAAGTTTTCTCACCCTGAGATGGTCGCGATGTCATTCAATTACCTTTATCCCTACCTTTGCACAGGTTCCTTCGCTCTAGGCTTGCAAGACAAACTCCCTATTCTTTCCTTCAATACCTCTACGAAAGGATATGATCGTCCTTTGCGTAGTCCAAGCCTACTGCTCAGATACTTTTGCGTTGCTATGGTAGCGTGCCATACAAATTCCCTAATTAATCTAAGTGCCTTTCTTATCTTGTCAAACAATTATAGTTATCCCCACTTAAATAGATATTCATAAATGCGTTTAGTTATTTAATGTAAGTGCATTCATTTGCACACCATATAAGCATAATAAAGAAAATCCATGCATAACATATCAAGATGCATCAACAAAAAAAAGACATAGAAATTGTAGAATATCTCTTTTTATTAATATCTTCCATGTGGTTACAAATTATGTACGCCCTACATATACACTTGCAGGGGTTCACGCACTCAGCTGCAGACTTCTACCCTAAGCCTCTGCGCACTTAGCTATAGAGCCTCTACCTATGCTGCAACCCAAGACTTAGACTTCTTGCTCTAAAGCTATGATTCTATTACATCATCCATCATTGTCTGTCTCCTTCATACTACTTAGAGCTTAGCTCTTTTTATACAATCCCATGGTCCACGGACCATGGGTAGTTCTCTTACAGCCGACTTTACTTTTTCAAAACTAAGGGCAGACTACCCTTTATGACACATAACACCTTTGTGATCTGCGACCACAAATTGTAGAGTCTTGACAATAATATTACAAAAAATGACTTGAACATGGGCTTTTAGCCCCAAAACTGCCCTTGGGGGATCCTACTCCCAACAACCCCCCAACACAAACATCGTGACTCACCCTCGAGTCACTCAATAGGCGCAGAGATCTTTGCGCGAAGCCCATCCACTCGACCCTCATGACCGCAACATTGGTTGTGCACTGAGCTGCGGCTTGCTTTGCATCTTCAACTGTTTTCTCGGTTACTTCCTTTGTGTTTTCAGCCTGAAGTTATTGTTGCGTCACTTGCAGAGTCACAAGCTTTCCTTCAATGTTTCCTATGACTGCGTAAGCTTCCTCCAGCCAGGGCTTGAGTCACGCCTTTAACATTGCTTCCTTGTGCAGTGTTGTGTCCACCTGTTCCTTCAGATGCTTTGCTTCCTGCAGCTTGGCTATCCTATGTGTCAGCGAGACTATTCGTATTGTGCCCTTAACTTCATCATAGCGTTGTTGGTGTTCGTACACTTTCGTTTCTAGCCTCTGGATGTTTGGGTCCTCCTGCAAGCTTTTCAGGACCTCAAATGATTTTTCGAACAATTGTGTGCAGTCCGCTACTACACTCTCCACTGCCACAACTTCTTTGGTGACAGGGTCGCCCACTGTTCCTTTACCTCTGGTGGTGTTGAAGGCTAGGCTCTCAACTGGAGCTCTGTATTTTGCAGGTTCATCTCCAACTGAACCTACACCATCTCTGTCTGAGTGTTGCACACCCCAGTGGCCAATTTTCAGATCCGGACCTCAACTGGCTCCTCCTCTGGAATGACCAACTCTGGGACCATTCTGCATGCCTCCTCCATGACCTGTATGATCCTCTTGCTCTGGAAAGTCGCCTCAGCCTCAATGGAGATGGAAACATTCCTCTACAATGTCATCTTCTCATTGTTTATCTTCTGTTCACTAATCACATAGAGGGCGTGATGCTCACGGGCCCTCAAATCTACAATTACTCCATCCTGCAAGAGGTGGAGTGATTCACATAGAAGCACTGCCAGGTTCAGTCCACCTCCCTTCAAAGCACTGACAGTGGCCCTGTCAGCCTCATTTTCTATGGTCAGTGCTCCATCTGGCAGCACTATCGCACTGGAAGCCTTCGTGCGCAACATATCGGCAGCCTCTAATGTGCCAATAGCCAAGCTGGTGGACAGCGGACTAGCTTGTGTCACATGGGTCTGCAAATCCTGCAACCCAGTTTAGATAGCCCCTAGGATGATCTGTTGCTACTTCCCGAATTGCTATAGGGACTCCGCGGTGACATCTCTGACTATATCACCGATGTCATATAAGTCACCCTTCGTGAGTGTGACAGGGTCCGACGAGGTCTTGGTCACCTTGGATTTCTTTCTGGACCCTCCCTTTTCCATCTCTCTCGGGCGTTTAATGCGGGCAAGCGTCTCTTGAGGGTCCGCATCGTGCTGCTCTGTGTCCTCTTCTTCAGTCTCAGGTGAAGGCGACCGCATGCCTTTGTTAGAGCCTCGCTCTGCGACACCTATCTATTTTCCTACCTCCTTTCCTACTTGTTCCACCTGGGTCTTCTCAGCAGCCTCCTTTTTCCTCTTTTCGACTAGCTGCGCCATCTTCAGCTTGGCCTATTCCTTCTTCTTCTGCGTGGTGGACTTGCTTCCACCCACCGCCAAGTCCATGGTGGTGTGCCACTCTACCGGCCATTTATCCAACACCACATCATGGCATCATCTATGGCTAGGTATGAAAAATCGTATCACTTCTGTGCAGGGTCCTTCCGTGCCCTGATTGATATCTGATGGAAATCAGCTTTAAAATTCGACACAGCTCTGCAGGTTAGCATATACCATGGGTGACAATTACGACTTGCAATTGATGGCCATCCTGACATTCATTTCCATCAAGATCCAAAATATCTTGTTGTCCTGAATGTGCTTTGCATCCTTGGTTGCCCACAACGAAGTGTACTTCGCTGCTTCTGGAAGGTATGGCACGACTGAGGGGAATTGGCTCTCTTCTGGTAGCTCCCATTCTACGAGCACAATCAATAGAAAGAGCCACGCATAGTGGAAGGTCTTGCTCTACTGTTGCACTTCGCGATAGTTTTCTAGGAAATCTCCGTGAAGGTAGTATGACCAATTAAACTGGACTCCTTCCATGCACTGTTGTGTGAGCGCAATGACAGGCGCTGACACCTCATCAGCGCGAATCTTCTGTATCACCTTCCCTAAAAGGATCTACATTTCCACCTTCATAGTAGAGTCGCAGATGCTGGAGATAGCGTACCCGCACAACTTCTTTACCAGTTTGAACTTCTCTTCCATTGACTCTACGAGTGCCTGCTCACCACCCTTGCTGCCAAAGATCATAGCTGGATTTTTGCCTGTATACGACAAACGTGTTATGCAGTGAATCAACACATCGGTGATAGGTATTGACTTCTCTAACCACAGACACCCATCATCCACCAAGCACAGTAGCTGCTTGATGACAAACATTGTCACGGGGGTGTGGTTATAGTGCAACACCAAGAGCAGGTTGAGTAATCCTACCTTCTCTACTCCTCTGAGCCACTTCCGCAGCTCCAATGTAGTCATCCCCATATTTGTGTCTATGATGTGGCACATCAGTTGTTCGATCGCCAAATGTGGGAACTTCTCGTGGTCCGCCAAGTCCCAGTCTTTGAGCTTCAATATGGGCACCCATGCCAAACACAGACCAGAAAAATTGATTTCATCCAGTAGCAAAATTGTTTGCAAGGGAGTCTTACTTTCATGAATGTCCTTTGGGACCTTAGACTTAGGTTTGCGTAGAGGGACATACTCCGAAAACCATGTAATAGGGTCTTCACCCTGGGCTTCAACCTCCTCTATTTCGATTCCCACATCCTCGTCGTCCATGGGGATGTCTTCGATATCTTCATCCTCTGCTTTTAGGTTTACAACCTTGCCTTTCTCCTAGGCAGTGGGCTTTGGTGGGTTTCATCTTGGCAACGCGCACATCGGTATGGCTGGCTGCTTTCCCTTCTTGTCTTTCATAGTCTCCTTGGTTGGGGTTGGCTTCAATCTCAAATTTCTCAGGGATTTAGGGACCTCTACCAGTACTTCAGCCACTTCTAGGGCAGCTACTCCAGCCCCCATATCAATCTCCTGCACATTCTCCTTGGCGGCCACTCCTTCAATGTCCATAGCTCTTGCACATGTCAACATGACGCTATTCACTAGTGCTTGTGTCTCCTTCGAAAATTGTTCAAACACTGAACTCGCTATTATATCTTGAAAGAATTCACAGTTCATATGCACTTGAGAGTGCAACAACTTAATTCTCAAAATGCCAAGTTTTTTTTGCTGGACAACCACTTGTAATTTATAGGGAATTTTGAATTCAAATCCAACTGTTCCCTCCAAAATTGGTTCATTAATTCCATATTGGCGACAAATTTTCAAGGATCTAAGCCATAAATTTCATCTTAAATGTTGGTCGCCCGCTCCATTTTGCCTCACTTCTACCATCTTTTCATGAACAGTGACTTTAACGGTCACTTTCCAGCCAACCTGCACGATTTCTTGCTAGGTAGCATAGCTCCCTTTGCACTGTCGTGGACCCTGTGACACGTCCTTACTTCGCACCATTGTCCGATCGCATAGCTCCCCAACCCGGGCAGTGTATTTTATAGTCTCGCACCTCCTTTCAACTGCCTGGAGCGTTAAGACTGTGCTTCTTTCATTTAGTCACATGGCTGGACCGCTAGTGTATGGCTTCAAGCGACTGCCATTCACCTTTCCTGGGAAGGGTTCTCCATTTAATTTGACCAACTATACCACTCCTCCTTTGGTAATCTCCTTAATAACATAAAGCCCTAACCAGTTCATCCTGAATTTCCCTGGAAATTTATCAAGCTTACTATAGTAGAACAAAACCAGCTCATTTACCTTGAATGTGCGTAGCTTGATGTGTCAATCATGCGATGCCTTTTTGTGTTGCTTTTGGACCTGCTGGTGAAATCCAGCCAAAAATATTTCTTCTTAGAGCTCATCCAGCTGTGCAAGCCTCTCCTCCAGGGCTCCACAATCCATCATACCTATGAGCGCTACTATGTGCAGACTAGGTATGATGTATTCCATAGGCATTACCACTTCCACACCATAGACAAGCCTAAAAGGGGTTTGTCCAGTCAACTTCTTGCATGTCGTTCGACAAGTCCATAGTACTACAGGTATGCGTAGGTCCCAATCACTTCACTGAGCATTGAAAACCTTGGCGAGTGCATTTTCGAGCTCTTTGTTGAACGCCTTCACTATTCCATTAGCTTGTGGGTGATAAGGTGCGCTCTTCTAGTGATATACCTGAAATTCCTCCATCAGCGCATTGATCATCTCATTCAGGAAGTGCATACCATGATGACTCATCAAGATCTTCAAACATCCAAATCGCATCAGTACATGCTCAAATAGGAACTTCGCAGCATTCGTGCCCATGTAATCCTTCACCAGCTATGCTTCTACCCAACGATTCAAATACTTCGTCATGGTGATAATGTATCTTACTCATGTCTTTCCTTATAGCTGAATGGGTCCTACAAAATCGATCACCCACTTCTCAAAGGGTTGCAACGTCATTTGTGGATTCAAAGGAATTTCATTCCTCCATGATGGCCTGCCTGTTCTTTGACATACATAACATGCCTTGCAATATGCTTTAGATTACTAATGAAGGGTTGGCCACCACAACCCTACATGTAGAACCTTCTGCGTGGTTGTTCTCCCTGCATAATGTCCTCCTTCGGCACCCCCATGAGCGTCTACGAGGATGCTACTTCTTTTGAACTCAGGTACATACCGTTGCAATATCTCATCAGTCCCCATTTTGTACAGATGCCCAACAATGACAGAGAAATCTGTCACGTGTGTTAGCGCTCAAATCCGCCTTAGGCTGAAATAAGGCAAGACTCAAGGCCACATCAAACCACGCTCAGCCTCGTAGCTAGCCCTACGAGGACAGCAGAGGGCTCTCTCTGGGTCAAACTCGGCAAAAGGTAATTGAAAAGGATCGAGATGACCAAATTGATGACTGATTTTAGGCTAGGTATTAAGTACAAAGGGTTTAGGATTGAGTTTTTATGATTTTGTTGAAATCAAGGGAAAGGCAAGTTTGGGTGCGGGGATGAGGCACAGTTTTTGTAGAGGTCCACTTGGGGCAAGATAGGCAATTGTTTTGATGCCTTAAAGTAGGTGAGATGATTAGATCAGACCAGTGAGAGGCTAAGGAGAGCAAGGGGTCTCAAGGATTCTCCTTAAACTGAAGAAAACATAGAATATTAAACAAATTTAAAGGCAGAGCATAGCAATTTTATGGATTCTACCTTAACACTTCATTTTCTTAATAAGAGAAGATTCAATAGAGATAATTATTCACATACACAACTTACAAATACTGAGAGAAAAACACCATCAAGACATAAAACCACATGGATCCCAAGTAGTGCTGCAAAACCCTGGTCTTCCTTTGCCAAAAATGTTGGTAAAATATGTACAATATAGTCTCAAAACTATCCCAAGAGTCCAACCTCTGCTACTGAATGAAAAATTACATATATAGACCATGCCAAACCATTCCCTAACCTCTAGGGGTCGAGCTCCTCCTTCTAGGAGTTGTTTCAACCAATTCTAAAATGAGCACTACAAACTAGGCAATCAAAACAACTTGCCTCTATAAGCTAGGAAACTAATTCATTCATTAATTTTTTTCCATTTTATGAATGAATCTTCTAGAATAGGTAAAAAGTGTCATTTCAACATGAAATTACATAAATTACATCAAAGAGGATGAAAAATCCCACCAAAAAGTCAAAACTAGTCAATGTTGCGTTTTCCTGAGTTGAAGGTGCAAAACTGGCAAATTTTCCCAACGCGTAGCGCGCCATTTCTCTACACGTAGCACGCCTTTCAGGCCACTTTGGAGGCACTTCCTAGCCTCCAAATGAGGCACACGTGGGCTTTCTGGAAAGTTCTAGATGTCTACTCTCTAGCCCAAGTGGAATTTTTCGATTTGGTGGCCATTTGCCCCTCCAAAATTGCAATCTCCCAAGAATGCTTCCTGTGTGTCCAAAAAGTGGCAGAAGGTCGTTTTTTGCTTGTTTTCTGACCTTTTGGGGGCTCAAATCTTCATGAAATTTCTTGGCAGTGGCTGAGCAAGTGTATTTTGTCATGAAAAATCCAAAAATGCTGAGTTTTCGTGAAATGGACCTCCCCAACTTAAGGGTAGCCCGCGGCGCGCTACGCGTTGAGGGAAAAAACCTGTTTTTGACAAAAAATTTCAAAATTGACCAAAATTGCTCCAAATTGTCTGAATTTTGAGCTGAGGGTGTATCATTGAGTTTCATGCTCCTTTAAGGTGGCTTCAGCCAAAATCTGAAGTGGATCGGGCCTTTTCCTCCGTTTTAGTGCCTTGGCCAATCGTCTCTTGAGTACCTTCATTTGTGCTTTGCACACATGCATGCGGGCCCAATAATGATTTTTCATGTGGCGGAGCATATCTTTGTCCCTATTTGCCTTGGCTATCAACTTTTCTAAATGAGTGTTCACCCGAATGAGCATAGATTCCCGATTGATAGGTGTCAAATCACCGGGTCTCCTACGGGCCAATTCCCGGTCTTCACAAATCTTCCGCTGCTCATAAAGTTCATGCTCATCTTCCAACTTTTTCTTGCGCTGCTCTAAGTAGTTAATCACCCATTTTTCCATCTGCAATTTCTTGTGCAGCGACTCATTCTTGGCCCTTTTCTCTCGGATGATCTCCTTGACCTCTGAGGCAGGAGAGCTCGCATCAATATCAATGACATCTGTGTCCCGACCCCTTGAATGACCCTCATCAATCATGGGCCTCTTGCCCCTGTCCTAGACCTGTACCTGTGCTGAAGAAGATGGCGAGACCCCTTCAACATGATGTGGAGATAATACTCGTTGTGCCGATGAAATCAACGAGACCCCTTCCACCTCGGTTGGAGATAGTACTCGTTGTGCCGATGAAGTCAACGAGACCCCTTCCACCTCGGGTGGAGATAGAACTCGTCGTGCAGCTGCAAATAAGACTCTGGGGCCTTTCTAATATGTTACATAAGCTGGAGCATCAACATGCTCGGTCTCATGAATGTCAAACTGCTGTGAAGGCCCTCCCTCATCATGGACAATCTCAGGAGGTGGGTGTGGCACCATGAAGAAGTCGCGAGAAATGAAATCTTCCCATGGAATACCCTGCTGTGCCAACTGATGCATCACTATGATATCGATCAGTGCATAATGATATATACTTTTGAGATGCTGTGCAGGGTTCTTCCTTTGCACTATGGGAACCATCTTTTCTATATTCCGACACATGAAAAATGGAGTGTTCATCATTCGTACCTGGGTAAAATGCATCAACAAACGGATATGGTACGAATATAAACGTGAAAATCTGACCTCACAAGTAAAATAGCGCATAATAAGCCTCATCAAGGGTGCATACTCCTCCCTTAGGAATCTGAAAGGAAAAACAACAGTAAGGTGCCTCATGCATCTGGGTTTGATGTATGGTTGATAATGAAATTTGTCTAGTAGCTTGTGCTTGGTCCACTCTTCCCCAACATTTGGTATCCCGGTGGCTTGACCAACAACCTCGGGTGATAGTGTGAAGTCCACTCCTGCAAGGTTCACATGACCATTGTGCAAATGTAGGACAAACAAGCGGACTAATTCTCTGTGATGTTGAATTTGTGAGATCCTCTCACAATACTCAAAACATGATTGGTACCGAAAACAGGACATTGCAAGTGGACAGGCTTGCAATTGAGCCAAAGAGGTGGGCTCCTCCCTGACATACCTACCACCTTTACCACCCTTGTGATGCCTCCTAGGCACTTCTACCTCTGGTGTTCAATCACTGTCATAACTCTGCTCATAATCTGATTCGGTTTCTGACATGGTTTTGAAGACAGGATGGCTGAAATGTATATGCTGACTGTGCACACAATTGACTGTTGTTTGACTTTTTCAAATGTTGTTACCAAGGGGACATAAATACAAGGGAATTGTTAGGGAAAGGGAAACATGAGGGAATTAGGGGAAATGAAAATAACGAGGAATTTATGGAAGTGAAAGGACATAGGAAATTATGATATTGTAGGGTTTTGGGGTGAAATATGTTTTAGGATTAAGTAGGGTTTGGGATTTTGTGAAGGGATATTATAGAATTTTATGGGAAATTTGAAGTGAAATGCTGGTGAATATGGGGGAAAAAAGAAGGATCAAAATGGGAAAACCTTGGGCAGCATATCACTTTGAAACCCTAGCAAACTTGGCCTTTAAATTCACACAGCAACTTAGGGTTTTTTGCTTTTAATTTTCATGGCATATTTGTCATATTTCTTTCACATTCATCTTGCAAAAACAAAATCAGCCATGGAAAAGGAGCTTACTTGTATTTTGCTTGAGTTAAGAGAGGATTTGTGTGCTTGCTGGCAAGTTACAGGGCGAAAAACCCAACGCGTAGCGCGCCTTGCCCAACGTGTAGCACCCCTTCAACGCGTAGTGCCCTTGTAAAATTACACTGATAAAAGTTCCCTGACGCATAGCGCGCCCCCAACACGTAGCGCGCCCTTCCTGACGTGTAGCGCGCCTCTGAAACTGCCCACTTTGCTCAAGAACTCCTAAAATCGCGTTTGCAAGGTTTCACTTAGCTTGTGAGAGGCAAATGAGTTGCGAATGAAGAATGATGTGCTTTTATAGGCTTCCTTTAGATTTTCATTTGCCCAAAACCCACTTTATAATGTTTTGAGTGTTGACACTTTTTGAATTAATTAGCTCTGACTTTTGGTTTCTTTTCTTTGAAAAATTGGTTGAAATGATGATTTCTTCTGAAAATTTTTGCAGGGATAGCTTCTAAGGTGCTTTTGCAAAGGAGACCAGGGCTGCACTTTGACATTTGGAGAGTTTGAAATTTTGAGAATTTTTACAAAAAATGAGAAAATGACCTTTGTTTTTCAAAAACAGTTTTGAAAACAAGGTGAAAATTTAGCTGTACAATAGTGAGAATTGTTGAAATGATGCTTTATGAAGGACATCCCTCTGGCCTGCTGGTCCTTTGTGACCTCTGAAGACAAAAATTGACTCAACCCTAGACCTAAGACCTGGAAATTTAAAACAAGACAAATGACCCTTTGAAAATTTTATTCACTCAAACAAACCTGAACCAGCAGTGCCAAACAGGAGGGGAATAAAAGACACAAACTCCTCCAACAGAGTTATGGCATGCCTAACGGAATGCAACATGATCACACTGATGGGACACCTAGTTATGAAATGCAAAGAGCTTTGATCTCTGGTGGAGGGCTACTAGAACGACTCTAACATTGGCTCCAATGGGGATGGTAGCTCCTTGGAGGTGCCAAGAACCGCAGATCTCTGTAAGAACTAGACAGTGCCTTCATCCATTGGGCGATCGAGTAATTATTTGACAAACAATACAAGACTTTGACTCATTTATTGACTGAAACTTGATTCAAACCAACTCAATTATGAAACCTACATGACTGAAAACTGACTCACAAATGACTCATGACTGACTTAACTAAAACAAGAACTTACAAAGCTTATTGAAGGGTAGTAGTCCATCAAGATTTGAAATCATGATGACAACCACCTGTGTTTCTTACAAGACAATATACCATCAAACTATATCAAAATGCCAATGCAACCAATCAAGAAGATGGCTTCTTGGACTATTCTTCTTATCAGATCTTTCTGAGTCAACAGTACAAACCTAATCACTGGGCATCCAAAAACCTAGTTGACCATGTGTTAAATTTGGCAATAGGGCCAAACTCCATTGGGATCAGCTTATTTATGGGCAACTGATATTTTTATTGGATCCCTCTCATTGAGAGGTGTAGGATTGATCTAAAGATCATCCGATTCTGATAAGTATTTATGGAGATATGAATTTATTTTATTTATATAATTATTATCAAGCCGACCAACACTTGATGTAGGCTCAGAAGCCCAATAGACGTGTCTATTCAGTATCCACGTTTTAGTATAAATTGGGGAGAATTTGTAGTCATTTGCAACTCACCTCAAGTGATCTCCTCTCCACGTCTTGGGTTTATGGAGAAGGAGATTCACTGTGATTTTCGTTGGCTGAATATGATGATGCCCTAATCTTATTCACTGCCCTAATTACAGTCATGGAGAAGAAGATCTATACGCTGTTTGAGACAGCCCTTAGATGCTGGAAAAGAGGCATAGAAGGAGCCTTAACGCAGGACCTATTTACAGCCCTATATATGCAGACAAAGAAGGCTCCTAATACGCTGATACACAGTCAAAGAAAGAGGTCCTTACCCGC
>APFE030063243.1:7855-40355 GCA_000404065.3 Pinus taeda
GGACACGACCTCATGCTTCTCCTTTAAGAGGAGCTTTCCCAGAGCATAGATGCAACAATTGGATTTCTCCTACCGCAAGATAAAGCTACTTGTTTGTTTTACTTATCTTGGAGAGTTAATTACTCCCTACTCCAAGATACGAGCCTAAGCTATATTGGTGTATCAGAGCCCTAGAAACAAAAAATTTGCTAGATTGATTTTATATTAAGCGTAATTTTTAGTGGTTTTTGATTAAGTGAAAAGGTGATGGAGATGAAACTCATGGTGTAAATACTCGACACAAAATCACTATAAATATGCACTTAAGATGACTAACTAATCATTTCTCTTCAATGAAGTTCTAGTTAAGAAAGAGTTGGAAGATGCAAATACTTTTAAAAACAAATATTTCTTTAACGATCAAATCAAAAGAAGAGTATTCGTTTCAATGCACTCAAAAATGAGACAACTAATTATTTTCACAAGAATTTCTCTTTTCATTCGAAAACTCAAATGCTACTAAGAACAAGCTTTTTCTTCAAAAGAGACCTTTCATTTTCCATTAAAAAACATTAAAAACTATAACTAAAGCAATCTTTGAGAAAACTATTTAATGAAGCAAACTTAAGATCTATAAACTAACAAAATCCTATTTGAAGTAAAAAGCTCACAAAAGTGTTTTTGAGGATGATTTACTTGGTCACAAGCAAATGAAGGACTAATTTGTTCCGAATCACAAATAAGTCAAGAACAACCAATTTTGCATTCCTTTTTTAAAAATGAAAATCCAAACTTTAAATCACAAGTCTATCGAAGTTTTGAAAAGAGAAAACTCAAAGCAGATTTCTCAACAAGGGGAGGTTTCAAAGATGGTCAGACTCTCAAGAAGACTGGTAGACACTAAGGTAATCTGAAGTCCCTACAGCCTCTAAGCTCAGAGCCACTACACAACCAAATCGAAAAACAAACCCAACAAGCAAAACTTCTAGGATTTCATCTAAAACCCTAATGCTAATGAAACAATCCAAGGAAATATTTCAACCAGTCACATGCAGGTATGGGCAGAGGACAATTACTAGAAAAACAAAATAAAATTAACTAAAAGAGAAAAAGTCAAAAATTTCAAAAATTTAGCAGGGTACGCAGGTGCAGAGTTCACCCAGGTGCGGGTACGCTCTGTGCACAAAAAAAAGGTGCGTACAGGTACGCAATGTGATCTAAGCGCAGGCTGCGGACTTCGACTAAAGTAATGAAAAATAAAAAACAAAGCTAAATCAACTAAGTCTACCCAAAGCCACACACGAAAAGCCAAAAACAGAAACCAAAAAACAAGTTTCTCAAATCAAAGCAAATCAAGTCCCCAGCGGAGTCGCCATTTTGTCACGCAGAATCAGTCGATCTTGCGGACAAGACAGACCTTCCTAGAATCTAATGAAGACCTAATGACAAACAACCAATCAAACACTATCTTTCTCTAAATGCTCTTTATAAGTAATGGGAAACAAGTGTGTTTTAAGGGCCTACCTCATGTCCAATGCAAGTACGGAGATGCCTTCGCTCCTTTGATCCAAGTAAGTTCCTTCGTTGCAAACCTGCAAGCACAAACAAGGCAAACAATTAAATAGCACATGTGTATCCAATATTATAAAACATATTCAACATGAAAGTCAAGGAGTCCATGAAACAAATAGCATAAGATACTTGTTGAGAAAAATGAGCTTGATTGTATTAATTCAAAAGAAAAGAACCTTACAACCTTTGCCTTGATGCTATACAAGCTCCTTCCAGGGTCCAACAAGAAGTCTCCTCTACTTTGACAAGCTTCACTAACTCCCTAATGGGGCCAACAAGGTATGTGATCTCTCCTCTTAAGCTCAAATAGGAAGTCTTGATTACACTAGCATTTACCCTCAAAAGTTCAGCTTCTAACCTCTCTGGCCACTGACCCAATGCCTCAATTTATAGTGCAATGGAGATCAGTTACCAGTTCCTCTTTTAAAGGGATAGAGTCCTCATTCAAAGGGATAGCTCCTCTCAACAAGGGATTAGTTCCTCCTATGATGGGATGCATGAACCACTTGGAGCGAACAATCCACGTAACAAATGCTTCTAGAAAACTCTAGAATTAACCCAAGATGAGTTTTTAAGATAAAAATTGCGCCTTTTGACTTTTACAGGGGTACGCACCCTCCCCTTTACATACAGAGCGTATAAGTACACAAATATCTTGAACAAAAGGTGCGGGCCCGCAGGAAAAGCTAAGAGAAAGTACGGAACCAGAGTTATGTTGCTTTTTTGATGTCTTTCTCTCTTTTTTCAAGGTTATTTTGAAGAGCTGAGGTTTAAGACTTGCTTAGGAAGCTGGTATAGGTGATGACAAGCCTACACCGACTACAAATAATCAAGGTGACGATATTTTTGTGTAACAATTGGCCAATCGGGATAATCATGCGACAAGAGGCCACTATGATATGATTCAACCTCCTAAGTCACATTAAGGAAGTGGAACCAATGGAAACACACCTTACAGACCTTCAACATTAGCAATAGGACTGCTAGGAACCATCTCAACCTTCTACTAACCAGACCCTGGGTCCCATTGAGATTTTGGATCACTTGACCTATGGACGCTCTCATGCTCTGGGCATTCCAATGTTCGGGGACCTCTAGAGCTCCCACAGGGCTGCAAGCCAGTGTCCAAGGAATATTTTGCACAGTGCGATGCCAACTTCTCCAGGATTTGAGCCACTGTTTTAGGCCCAGAGCCCAAGTTACTACCCAGAATTGAATGACATCTTCAGAACAGTAAAATAATAGAGAAATGAGAGTACAAATGGATTTACTTGAATAAGACTTTGACTAGACCCCTTCTAGTTATGATAGACATTTTGTCAAACATATCACAAATATGTAATCTACATGTGTAAACAATATATTTAAGCATAGGGATCTCATACTTATCTGAGAATCGCTAAGAACCATTTTTCCCTCATATCATTTGTTGCATCATCATCTATTAGGTCATAGATACGTTATCCATTCATTTACAAGTAAAAACATGATGAGAGCCATACGTAGACATTGTCATAAAACACATACATAATCAGCATAATAGAAGCGGAAATACCAATGAAATCACAACCATATGATCCATATATAAATCAGTATAATGCTCATAGAAATACAAGGAGAATTAACCTCATATTGATGATGCAAAATCCAAAAACGGGATGGGACTACCACATTCCACTAGACCATAGAATGACTAAGCCAAATCTCTGTTTAGCCATTCACCCCCGTGCCATATTCCAAGCATGAATGTGGGACTCAAACCAAAAGAACCAACCAATGCATCCCGAGGCTAAACCACCTCACCCTCATCAATAGAAACCAAGCTTTACCGTAATCAATCTCGGATCACTAGGCCAACACAACGAACATGTAATAAGAGGCTTTACCATGATCTCCGCCCAATCACTAGGCCAAACAAGCATGGATTCCACCATATTTCTCCACTTACACCGTGAGGAATTTCTTGTCTCCTAGTCTCTCAGGCTTTACCGCAATCCAAACACAAATCACTAGGCCCTAAACTGAGACTCACTCTCCAAGCTTTATCGAATATCCCAACCCGGTATTACTAGGTCCAACGAAGAGCAATCCACCTCTTGGCTTTACAATATATCCTGCCATTCATCGACAAGGATTCCTAGGCCCACCGAGGTAACACAATCCTGGCTTTACTGCAACCCACAATCTTCCTCAGGCGTCACTATGCCAGTGGCTTTACCATGATCCACAATCTGATTCAGGGACCACTAGGCCATGTTCTCTATCATTCGGAGATCCACCTCACTCATCTTCGAATCCATCTGGCAATCCATCTCAACCAAAACATGAGAACCCCATCACACCATGACTATCCAGAAGTGCCAAGGGTAGGCTGAAAACATTGTTACACATGGAAAAACCCATGCCATAACAACGAAAGAACCACATGCAATACCATGCATGTTATATTTAGCAAGGAAAATACACATTCAAATTGATAGCTACAAAGAATATTGTTGTATTTGCTTGATCCTGCTCTTCCTTGCTTGATCTCTGCTTCCTCTTGCCTTCTTGATCCAATGCAAAACCTTAGCAAAAGCTTACACATTGATCCTCAGAAGCCTTTTTATCAATGAGGCCCATATTTTCTTCATTTTCCATTATTTTCCTTCAATTTTCTCCTATGACCCTTCACCTTCCTTTTCTCCTAATTTCCATTATTTTCATAAATAAAATGCCAATAAATGCTTCATGCCTATCCAAAGCCTTTGTCATTGCCTTTGCCAATTTCTTCAACCATAATAAACCAATGAACACCCACACTAGGATGTTTTGCCCAACATTCAGCTTGGAATACATGTTCCATCAACTATGGTGTGTGGCATAACAATGTAAATAGGCTTCTAAACGTTTATCGACAACTTTTGTTTGGCCATTCGATTGAGGATGGTAAGATAAACTCATTTTGAGGTAGGTTCCTATATGATTGAAAAATTCCTTCCAAAAATTACCCTTGAATTTGGCATCTCTATTGCTTATAATGACCTTGGGAAATCCATGCAATTTGTCAATATTTTTGAAATATATCTCAGCGATTTGTTTTGTTGATTCTGATTTCCTCATTGTAATGTTGGCTACTACAAAAATTTTATCCTTGTCGTCGAACACAGCTAAACCTTTGATAAAGTCCATTGATATTTCCTCCCATTTTTGATTTGGGATGTTGAAGGGATGAAGTAGTTTGGGTGTCATAATATTTTCATTTTTGTTCCTCTGGAATTTGTCACATTCGTCTACATAATTTTGAATATCCTTACTCATTCCCTTCCAAAAGAATGGTTGACGTGCATTATAATAGGTTTTAAAAAATCCTACATGTTCGGTTGACAATGAGTCATGCGACTCTTTGAGAACCTTGGCTTTAAATTTGGAATATGCATTCAAATAAATTCTTCCCTTGTACCATAGAATATTGTTATTCCATTCAAATTTTGAATTTTGAGGAAGATTATTGATTATAGCACTTGTGTCTCAGTATTTTTCATATTCACTTCAAATCTCATTAAGCCATTCGGCACGACCACTGAAATTGTAAGTAATGATGCTTCTTCATCTTTCCTTGACAATGCATCAACTACTACATTATCTTTCCCTTTCTTATGTAATATATACATGTCAAAGGTAGTGATTTTTTCTATCTATTTTTATTGTTTTGTAGATAGTGTTTTTTATTGGAGGAGATGTTGAAGACTATTATGATACGTTTGTATTAAGAACTTACTTCCCAAGAGATATTGTCTCCATTTGGCTAATGCGTGCATAATAGCAAGCATTTCCTTGTTGTATGTATACTTGAGACGTTCGTGCTTCTTGAGCTTTCTACTTTCAAACACAATTGGGTGACCATCCTACATTAGTACTGCTCCTATGCCAAAACCTGAAGCATCACATTCAATTACAAATAGTTTTGAGAAGTCTGGAGTTGCCAATACATGGGCATTAAACATAACTTCCTTCAAGTCTTCAAAACACTTTTTCTGCTTCATGATTCCATTGAAATGAGTTCTTCTTTAGAAGGTTCGATTGGGGTGCGGTCATATGGGCATAGTTTTTAAAAATCTTCGGTAATATCCGGTCAACCCCAAGAATCCTCTTAGCTTGGAGATATTAATTGGTTTGGGCCATTCCCTTATAGCCTTGATCTTATTAAGATCTACTTTTACTCCTTCCTTGGATATTACATGTCTGAGATATTCTACTTCTTCCTTCCCAAAAGTGCATTTGGACTTCTTGGCATAGAACTAATGCTCTTCCAACACAGTAAGAACTTTCTCCAAATGTTGTAGGTGCTCCTTCCAAGTTTTACTGTAAATTAAAATGTCATCAAATATCACTAACACAAACTTCCCTAGATATGGACAAAATAACTCGTTCATAGTATCTTGGAATGTTGTTGGTGCATTGGTTAAACCGAAAGGCATTACTTTAAACTTGTGATGACCTTCATGTGTTCGGAATGCAGTTTTTGCTACATCTTCCAATCTTATTTTGATTTGGTAATATCCTAACCTTAGGTCCAATTTGTAGAAGTATCAGCGCCATGTAGTTCATCCAACATTTCATCCATAAAAGGAATTGGAAACGTTTTTAATTGTTATTTTGTTTAGCCCTCGATAATCGACGCATAATCTAAACGATCTATCTTTCTTTCGAACTAATACAACTGGAGCAGCATACAGACTTTTAGTTTTTGAGATGATGCCACACTTTAAAAGATCTTGGAATAATCTCTCAATTTCATTTTTTTTTTTATGATGTGGATATAGATATGGGTTGATGTTGATGGGATGTTTTCCTACTTTGACTTCTATTGTATGCTCAATTTCTCTTTTAGGTGACATCTTCATTCGTAGGTCTTGGAATAATTTTTCGTATTTTTAAATTAGCTCTTGGACTTATGGTTCTTCTTCGTTGACTAGATTCGAAATTAACATTTCTAATTGATGACACTGTGCTACATAGGCTCGTGCTCCCTTCCGAATCATTTTCATGATCTTAGATGATGATACAATTTGGTTCTCAGGTGCCTGGAACCATTACATTGTTCTTCTTGATATATCCTTTTAATTTTAATGTCTGGGGTTGTGATATACCTGTCATGGCCGATACTGATACTTGTAGAATGCTCTCGTCATCTAGTCCTAGAGAGACTTATGGGGAATCTTCAATTTCTTCTATGTCTGATTTATCATTGTATGAATCATTAGTTGCTTTTCATTTATACATGTTTTTGGTCTCCTTTCCTTTAGCATACCTATGTTTAGGGTCCCATTTTTTGCCACAACATTTGCACTTGCCCTCTTTCATCCTTTGTATTTCCACGTTAGTTTTTTCTCCTTCAAGAAGATGTGGTGGAACATATTTTATGTTATCCATGTTCACAAACTAGGGAAATCTTCGTCTTAAATATACTCTTTCAACCTTTGACCACAAGATCTTTTCAAATTTCTTTTCAGCAACTTTTTGTTTTTGTCTTGCTACTTCTATCGATGTAATGTCATGAAGCTCAAGTTCTGCTTATAGATGGGGTTTAAGTCCCGAGGTGTACGATTGAAAGAGACGAGTTTCTGATAACCCAGGTACATGTGTTTCTAAAGTATCCCATTCTCGAGTGTATTCATCCACATCTCCTTTTTGTCTCAATCTAGTGATTGTTGAGAAGAACTCTTCTTCCTTGACACCTTGGAACCTTTTAAAGAACACATCCTTAAATTTCCTCCAACTAATAGCAAGTGTCGTCTTCTTCCACAACATATACCAATTATATGCTTCACCTTCCATTTTCATGGAAGCATGCCTAATATTTTCATCGTCATTGTCAATATCATAAATCTCAAAATATTATTTTGATTTATTGAACCAAGAAACGCTGCATTTTTCATTACCGTCAAATTTGGATAGCTCAAGCTTTTCTCTTCGTTGATATGTTGCTATCAACGAAGCGAAGAATGGGTATTTATTTGAAAACGACATATTGGTGTATGGATTCCATATCTGCCTATTTTCAAAATTTGTGTTACTATTTCCTTGATTAGGTGTGGAAGATGTCTTTGGAGACTCGGGCTTCTCATGTGAGTCTAACTAGTTTGACAAATCTGGAGAATTGAGATGTTGAGCAGCTTCATTATTCTGGGATATTTGATTGGGTGTAATCTTCATAGTGTTACAAATACAAGTCAACATCACCATCGCTTTATCCACTTTAACTCAAAGGTTTGTCTAATCCTTCTTAAATTCATTCTTGTTCTCCTCAAGTTGACTCTCTATTCTCTTTGTTGTGTCCTGCAGTGCCTCGATTTTGTCGCCATGTTCGGTCACCTTAGCCTCAAGTTCTATTAATTTTTTTTATTGAAATTAGTCATTGACATCGATGCAACCATCGAGCGTGTATGAGGTGGGGTATACTTATCCAGTGTAATAATTTTAGTTTTTTTATTTTTATTTTTTTACCATTATAATATATTATATATATATATTATATATATATCTATGTTAATAATATACATATATATATATATATATATGTATAATATATATACATATATGTATGTATACATATACATATATGTATGTAAGATATATATATATATATATGTATATGTATACATATACATATATACATACATATACATATATATATATATATGTATAGTATGTATATATATATATATATATATATTATATATATATACATATATATAATATATGTATATATATATACATATACATATCTATATATATATAATTAATATAATATATATATATATATATATATAATATATATATATATTATATAATATATATTATATATATATATATGAACGGGTTAATCGGCGATGGAAAAGACAGGGTCGACAGTGAGTATGTCATGGACGCCGGGACAACGGGGTTAAAGGCGTTGACGTGGACGGGGAGCGACAAAGGTTGGGCAATACAATAGTTCAACGATGGAAGAAGTCGAGGGCGGGGGCACGACGAAGAGGGACGACAAAAGATTTGAAGAAAGACATACTTAGGATGAATGACGGAAGTCGAAGGTGGAAATCAAGATGCAGAGAGGAATGGTGGAAGAATTGGTGTTGGACATCGATAACGGAGAAGAGGCAGGTGATATAGGTGGCTGTGTGTGCACGGTGAAGCAACGATGAACCAGGGTGCAGCGATGGTACAACGCTGGCCCAACAGTAACAGGCTCTGAGGAGCGAACAACTTTGAGACCACATGCAGTAGAAGGAATCAACAATTATGAGCACGATATATATTTAATTAATAATAAAAAATGAATGGATCATTTACAGAGTGAGAGGCCCGAGCTTAAATACAACACTACGTGCCTCTTGGTGAATGGGCATGATCTTTGATCATGCCCTATGCCCTAATTAAACTAATAGTTTATAGAATAATTAATTTTTATATAAGATTTCCTTCCTCCCAAAAAGATGCTTTGTCCTCAAAGCATATGTAACGACAGATGTTGTTGACGAAACAGTTCAGTCTCCCAAGAGGCTTCTTCTTCTGGTAAGTCCTTCCACTTGATCAAGTATTCTTTGATAACTCGTGATTGCAACATCCTTTCCCTGCTGGATATGATACCTTCTGGCTCTAGAATAACCCTTCCTTCGTCATCTAAAGTCGGAAGTGTCGTCTGTGTTGATTGATGTTCACCACCTTTATGAGGTAGGATACATGGAAGTCGTTATGAAAACGAATTTTATCAGGAAAGCTTAAATTGTATGCGACTTGGCTAATTTTTTTGTTGATATGATATGGTCCATAAAATCTTGGTGCCAATTTATTTTTTTCTTTTTGTTTTAAGGACAACTGCTTGTATGGTTGAAGTTTGGCAAATACCCAATCTCCAACTTCAAATTCTCTCTTGGTTCTATTTTGGTCAGCTTGCTGCTTCATACAATTCCTTGCATTATTTAGATTTTCTTTTAGGGTTTGGACGACTTTTTGGGTTTCTTCTAACTAGTTTTTAACGCCTGGCAGCTTCGTCTTGATGATAGCAAAGTCCTTCCATTTCGGAGGTTTGTAACCATATAGAGCTTGAAAAGGAGTCATTTTTGTTTACGTGTGGCAAGTGGAATTGTACCACCATTCAGCGAGATGTAACCATTGAACCCGCTTATTTTGTTTGTTTGTGGCATAAAAATGTAAATATGCTTCTAAACATTTATCGACAACCTTCGTTTGGCCATCCATTTGAGGATGGTACGCTGAACTCATGTTGAGGAAGGTTCCTATATGATTGAAAAATTCCTTCCAAAAATTACCCTTAAATTCGGCATCTCTATCGCTCACACTGACCTTGGGAAATCCATGTAATTTGTAAACATTTTTGCAAAATATCTAAGCAATTTGTTTTGTTGAGTCTGAATTCCTCATTACAATAAAATGAGCATACTTGGTGAGTCTATCAACTACCTACACCCAGTGTACAACACAACACAATACATACATACACCTACACCTACACCTGGTGTCGACATAATACACATAGTACATAGAGTTCAACACAATGAATACACATGTCACAATACCACGACTACACAATGCGCATATGTAGTGCTGCATGTACACAACACAACATGTATGACATGCACATAATACCACATTTACAACATGTACGCAGTACCACCCATACACAACACCACCTCCACAACGTGTACACAACATCACATGTACACAACACCACCTGCACAACATGTACACAATGCCACATGTACATCATACCACCTGTACAATGTGTACACAATGCCAGACATACATAACACGACATGCACGAGATGTACACGACACCACATGTACACAACACCACTTGCACACAACACCATATGTACAACATATACACGACACCACATGCTCACAACACCACTTATACAATCATGCACATGACACCATATGTACAACAAGCACACAATCACCATATGCACATAGCACTGCATATACAACATGTACATAACAACTTATGTACACAACACTACATATCCAACATGTGCACAATACGATATGTACACATCACTGCATATCCAACATGTACATAGCACCATCTATACCCGACATTGCATATGCAACATTCACACCACTATATGTACCACCTTATACATAATCATTGCATAAACAACATGTACACACACTAGATACACAACACTGCATGCGCACAACATCACAGATGCAACATGTACAACATATACAACATATGAAAAACAATAGTACAACACCCCCAAAACCACGTTGTCTCTACCAAGCAACCTTGCTTCTAGTGCCTTTCTGCCATCCATGCTGATCTTAGCATGCCGCAGACCACGCTACTTTCATTTAGCTGATATATCCCTTGGCCTTGGCTTATCCATATGATAATCATAGGCATAGTATAATCACATAATATCAATTCACATCCACACGATACTAACTTCAGAGATCTGTCAGGCTACTCTTTCCACTCAATTACTCATGAACCAACAATCTCTTCATGCCATCCACCCGCATAAGCAATGATTCCTCCACAAGAACGATCCCTGACAACCTTGTCAAACAGTGACATCGATACATAGATACATACATATGTAATCATTAGCATAAAACAATCATCATCTTGTCAGGCAATGACATGCATACATGTATACATATATAAAAATCAACATGGTCATGATCACAACATAATTACCAGATAACATAAGGTTTAGGTGAAGAGAACTTCATTATTTGTGCATAGCATGCACAACATTGAGAACCACAATTCCCAACTTAGCCAAGGCATCCTACACCTCAGATCCATTTACTTTACCTTTTCTGGTTACCCTTCTAGTGTAGCGGCTACAACCACCTTCCAAAATTTTGCCTTAGCTTCGTTTTGGAGCCTCCCTACCAACCATCCTAGCAGCATTTCTTGCATTGTTAAGTACTTAGGCTTCATTGGTTTTTCATTGGCCTTGTAGCCTATGCATGTCAGTTTGCTTCACTCCTTTCACAGGCTACCATTCCAGACTTAAGCTAGTTGCTAGCTGAGCAGCTCCCTCATAAAATTGTGCAATTCTGGAGGGGAACTAGACTTCCCTCCAGAAATTGTGTAAATCTGTTGGGTAGCCTGCTGGGCTCAGAAATTGCAGAATGCATTCAAATAAGCTTCCTAGAGAAAACTGCGCAATTTGGCCCAACACTGCAACTCAGCTCATAAATTGTGCAAATCCTCTAGGACAACCACCCAACTCCTCCTAGAAATTGCGCAAAACCCTCTCTCAGTCTTGCAAGTTGTTGCATTTGCCTTTAGGTTGATCGGTTCCCTCCAGGACCCAAAAAACCTGATTTACATGCATGGGTTGTGTTGTCGCACAGATTGTCACGACAACGCTCAGACCAAGGGCTGTCACTCTAATCCTCGATCTCTCCGTTTAAGCTTGTCTCCTGCGGCTAAGTGGGGTAGACCCTATAGGAAAGTGGATGACCAACTGCGAACCAGTTGGTTTGGGAGACACGAAAGGAAATAAACACTTAATTGATTTTGTTAAATTAACAAACCAGTGCCTTATGAAATGAATGATTAAATGATTAATTATCAGATGCTGCAGAAATATGAACCATGTAAAACAAACATTTATCATCAAATAACCCAAGCAATGTAAGATTTTCAACAAATGCACAATCCCTTTAAATGATCCAGCAATTAAACTTCAAGAAAAATTAAATGCTTTAAATGACCATAAAATTTAAATGCTGACCATCTACCACTTTCATATAACCAACTTATAAATAAACATTTTAAGTGCGTTTAGCTATAGAAAGATGGACCACAAAAAATAAATTTTCAATTTTTTTTATTAAGCTTTTTTAAAATATTTTTTAATTTTTAATATTTTTAATTTTTTTTGTTTGCAGGTGTTGGAGCAGCGTGGAAGGAATCCGCAGGAAGTAATGCTGAAGAGAAATGCGGAAATGGAGCTGTGAGGAGACAAGGATTTGATTTGCAGCAGAGTGAGAGGAGCTCTAAATATTTTCCAGAAATCCTGACAAAATTTTTTAACTCGCTCTCCTTCAGATTTCTCGAAACCCTCATAAAAAAATAATTTAGATCTGAAAATGAATCATTTTAAAACCCTTGGAATGCAAGATTGCTGGTTGATATTTTTGGAAAGCAATTTTAAATGAAACCCCAACAAACAAATAGCTTGGAGAATCTCGAATTTTTCCAGCAAAAAAACCTGCAAGAAATGATCCTGAGGCCAGATCTTACCCTCTAGGGCCTAGATCTGGCTTCAAACAAAAATTTCTCCTCAGACCTGTAACCTGTAATGGCAAATAGAACACCCAAAATTATGTGCAAGAAACGAAACTGAAAACCCTAACTAAATAATTACAATATTCACAAACTGCAAAGTCTAAAATAGTCAAATATCTTGTTATGCCACATAAATATTTTCAGAATTTAAGTTTTAATGTGAGATACTTCAGAAAACCCTTCATGCATTCATTAAAAAAAAAATCAGATGATAAGCCCGGGATTAAAAACTAGCTGGGCTCTTTCAGAAAACACAATCTGAGAGTTGGTTGGTTCAGCCGAGAACTTCCCCTAACACTCAGTAAACTCAAAACTTAAGATTTCCTGCACAACTTAAAACCAACCATTAACATAGAGGGAGAAAACAATAATGAAATCCAAATCAAATGGAGATACCTGCCATTATATTTCAGAATCTAAACTATCATTCAAACCCCAGAGATCAGTCAAGATACCTGTGCCCGAATCAATCTTCATCAAGCTATTATCAATGACTGAAAATAAGATTATGTAGAAAAATAAAACAATCTTACAACGTTTCCAGAAGAGTAACACCAACAAGATTTTCAACCCCAAAGTCTTTTTTTATTGTAGAAAAACTGACTACAAGAGAGCTTTCTTTAGTACCAGACTCTCCGATCAAATCTGATCTCAAATGATCCCTAACACCCTATTTAAAGGAAAAAATCCCAACGGCTAGTTCGAGTGATCCATGTCAAACTAATCTCGACCGTCGATGAGGATCAAGATTTCTTTTAATCTCATCCGTCGAATTTTTAAATGCATTTTAATATATTAAAAAATTAAAATTCTGCATTTATTTACCAAAAATTACTTAATATTATTGATATATCATATATAATATTTATAATATACATATATATATATTTTTTTTTTTTTTTTGCTTATTTTTTTATTTATTTTTAATTTTTCATTTTTTTTTTTTTTTATTCTATTTTAATTTTTAATTTTTTAATTATTATTTAACTTTATTATTATTTATTCTATATTGATTTTTTAATTTTCTTATTTTTAATTTTTGGATCCTGAACTTAGCCTCTAAAAACTCACCTTAGACCTAGGACTTGGACTATATGAGGGGATTAAAAACATTTTTCTACCTCCAAGAAATTTACATCATACTTTTACAATTTACATCTCAAGGGGGAAACCCATTTGACATAGACCCTCATAGATCACCCAGTTCTGCGACACAACTATAATCTAGCAGATCAACGCACTAGGATTCCCCTAAGATTTTAATGACAAAATTCATTCCGGCTTTGGGGTTAGGCTGAAGGAAAACTTTGCCGATCATGTATCAGTGAGACAAAAAACTTTCCTGAACGTAGATTATCACTAGAAAATTAGGTCGACCTAGGCAATTTACATACATGACACAACTCTACTAAGGCTATTTACAATTTACACATGCAAACTGGGTTTACAACATAACATGATCCGTTCGACGATGACTGTCGAATGGCACGGACACGTCAATCAAGCGCTACCCTTTTGCGAAGAAAAAGGGGTGTACTGCTAAAGGTGGTTGACACGTAGTGGTCAACATCTGGTTCCACTTGGGGACATGTTGCTGCACTGTAGGAATGTGAGAATCCAGAATCTGCATCCATGCAACACACAACAAAATATAAGTAGTGTCCGTCCAAAAAATCATCATATAACATTAAGCACATGAAAGATATAAGCTCTCCATTTATTAACTATCTAGAAAAGCAAATCTAATCCTAAAACAGAAATGAAAATGCTAAAAAAACAAGGAGTAAGGTTAGAAATACAGAGGATGCCCCATGGCATAAGATGTGTTCAATATAGTGTATACTGAGCATTTGCCTACTTTCAGGCAAATCTGTCGGCTGCTTGTCGGATGTACCATGTCCAATTCTACATATGGTAGGACTTTTTCCTATCCGAAAATCAAGCTGCTTGCGGCCGTCTGATGCATCAAATCTTCTTCTCGTTCTCTTTCTTTTGCGCTTTTTCTTCCTGGCAGGCCGTATCACTGATGACATGGAACTTTCTGCTTCAAAACTCTTAGATGAAGTATGCAAGATATGCGTGACATGTATTTCTTCATTCTGCATCTACCCTGCCAAGGATTATGGACCAACCTCATAGGTGCCATGAGTTATAACTTGATCTTCAATGACTAGTGGATTAACCGTGTGAGCATCAATCTGATTTTTAATTTCCCTTTCATCCCGGTCATTTTCAATGGAAAAAAGAACCTCATAACAAGATGGAGCTTGCTGTAACAGATAAGGAGGCTCCTGATCTATTGACATTCCTTGCTTTCTTTCATCTTCCGATTGCTGTTGAAATTTCTGAAAATGTATTTTAATGGCATCCATCTGACTAGAGTGCTCAACCTTTATACCACTGATTTCCCTGGCATGGTCTTCCTCCATGGTCAATAACTTATTCTGAAGACATATCTGATTAGCTTCCATATCTTTTATTACTCTATCGTCATTTTCCTTTATGGTCATCAAGCAATACTACATAGAGTTTATCTCTTCCTTATGATTTGCTTGCATGGCAGCCAACTGATTATTATGATCGAACGTCATGATAGTCATTTCTTCATCCATAGTTAATAACTTGTTTTGCATAGAATTAATTTCCCTATCATGATTAGCTTTCATGGTCGTCATATTTTCCTCTAAGCCTGATAACTTGCTTTGCATAAAACTAATTTATGTGTCATGATTAATTTTCATGGCCTCAATTTCCTTAGCATGTTGATTTTGCATGATCTCCATCTCTTTATTACGTTTTTCGAGGTGGGTACATAAAGTTCTCACATCATTGGCGTAATTAGTTTGATTCATATCCATATTTTTTACCAGCAACGTTAGTTCTTGTATAATTTGCTTTTGCTCTTCCTTTTCATTGTCATTTATCCCTGCTTTTCCACTATCATGAATTTGATCTGCAATGGTACAGGTGGATTGCACATTCTGATATCAAGGATTGTCTTGGAATCTTTCACCGACAGTTAGACCTTTTATAAGATTACTTTCATTCTGTTGCACAATTTTAGGGGCACAAGGCGAGCTATCTGGATAACCATATCTATCTTTAAAAGCATTGACAATGTCTTGTAAAGAAGTGAAAGAATCCTTAGGACAATTGTTAAACCAATTCAAAGCATCACCCTCTAAAGAAAAGACAAAAAGACGCATTTTGACATCTTCATGATTATATTGAGGGGGTCTACAATATATGATCATTATACGAGTAAACAAGCCTAGATGCCTTTTTACAGCGACTGAATCACCACCCGAGAACACAAGTAATTTAGAAATGGCCACCTCCAGAAAATCATGGAGATTATCAGTAAAATGACATGGTTTAAATGAATAATCCATGATAAATAACGAGGGACCAAATGGATGATAGAAAGAGATCTGTGCTCAAGAAAATCAAGAGATGAAAGATGTGGAGTCGCCACTTGAACAATGAATCTAATTCTAGGATCCAAAAGGCAACCAACACACAGATATGAGGGAGGCTTCTTGTCTGGGAAAAAAATAAATGAAAAGAAATGGAGTCGCCACCCAAACAAGAAACGAACTAAAGTGTAGCTACTGATATGAAGAAAGATAAGGCGATGAAAAGATCCAAATGATGCCAAAAAAAAAAATGAAAATAAAAATGTTGAGTCTGCCAGCTCAAATGAGAGATGAGAAAGATGAAAGAATGATGAGAAATGAGAAGATGAATGTCGAATAAACCAAGGACAGAAAAAACTCTATCCCCGGCAACGGCGCCAAAAAATGTTGTCGCACAGATTGTCACGACAACGCTCAAACCAGGGGCTGTCACTCTGATCCCCGATCTCTCCGTTTAAGCCTGTCTCCCGCGGCTAAGGGGGGTAGACCCTATAGGAAAGTGGATGACCAGCTGTAAACTAGTTGGTTTGGGAGACACGAAAGGAAACAAGCACTTAATTGATTTTATTAGATTAACAAACCAGTGCCTTATGAAATGAATGATTAAATGATTAATTATCAGATGCTGCAGAAATATGAACAATGTAAAACAAACATTTATCATCAAATAACCCAAGCAATGTAAGATTTTCAACAAATGCACAATCCCTTTAAATGATCCAGCAATTAAACTTCAAGAAAAATTAAATGCTTTAAATGACCATAAAATTTAAATGATGACCAGCTACCACTTTCATATAGCCAACTTGTAAATAAACATTTTAAGTGCGTTTAGCTATAGAAAAATGGACCACAAAAAATGAATTTTCAATTTTTTTTTACTAAGCTTTTTCAAAATAATTTTTAATTTTTAAATATTTTATTTTTTAATTTTTGTTTTGTTTGTAGGTGCTGGAGCAGCGTGGAAGGAATCCGCAGGGAGTAATGCTGAAGAGAAATGCGGAAATGGAGCTGTGAGGAGATAGGGATTTGATTTGCAGCAGAGTGAGAGGAGCTCTAAATATTTTCCAGAAATCTTGACAAAATTTTTTAACTCGCTCTCCTTCAGATTTCTCTAAACCCTCATAAAAAAAAATTAAATCTGAAAATGAATGATTTTAAAACCCTTGGAATGCAAGATTGCTGGTTGATATTTTTGGAAAGCAATTTTAAATGAAACCCCAGCAAACAGATAGCTTGGAGAATCTCGAATTTCTTCAGCAAAAAAACCTGCAAGAACTGATCTTGAGGCCAGATCTTACCTTCCAGGGCCTAGATCTGGATTCAAACAAAAATTTCTCCTAAGACCTGTAACCTGCGACCTGTAATGGCAAAATAGAACACCCAAAAATATGTGCAAGAAACGAAACTGAAAACCCTAACTAAATAATTACAATATTCACAAACTGCAGACTCTAAAATAGCCAGATTTCTTGTTATGCCACATAAATATTTTCAGAATTTAAATTTTAATGTGAGATACTTCAGAAAACCCTTCATGCATTCATTAAAAAAAATTCAAATGATAAGCCCAGGATTAAAAACTAGCTGGGCTCTTTGAGAAAACACAATCCGGGAGTTGGCTGGTTCAGCCGAGAACTTCCCCTAACACCCAGTAAACTCAAAACTTAATATTTCATGCACAGTTTAAAACTAACCATTAACATAGAGGGAGAAAACAATAATGAAATCCAAATCAAATGGAGATACCTGCCATTATATTTCAGAATTTAAACTATCGTTCAAACCCTAGAGATCAGACAAGATACCTGTGCCTGAATCAATCTTCATCAAGCTATTATCAATGACTGAAAATAAGATTATGCAGAAAAATAAAACAATCTTATAGCATTTCCAGCAGAGTAACACCAGCAAGATTTTCAACCCCAAAGTCTTTCTTTATTGCACAAAAACTGACTACAAGAGAGCTTTCTTTAGCACCAGACTCTCCGATCAAATCTGATCTCAAATTACCCCTAACACCCTATTCAAAGGAAAAAATCCTGACGGCTAGTTCGAGTGATCCCTGTCAAACTAATTTCAACCGTCGATGAGGATCAAGATTTCTTTTAATCTCATCCGTTGAATTTTTAAATGCATTTTAATATATTAAAAAATTAAAATTTCTGCAATTTATTTACTCAAAAAATTGACTTATTATTATTTTTATTATTTTATTAATATTTATTAATTTATTTATTTTAATTTTAATTTTTTTAATTTTTTATTATTTATTAATTTATTATTATTAATATTATTATTATTTAACTTTATTATTTTTATCTATTATTTGATTATTTGATTTTTTAATTTTCTTAACTTTTATTTTTGGATCCTCGAACTTAGCCTTTGGAAAAATCACCTAGGACCTAGGACTTAGGACTTATGAGGGGATTAAAACATTTTCTAACCCTCAAGAAATTTTACATCATGACTTTTACAATTTTACATCTCAAGGGGGAAAACCCATTTGACATAGACCCTCATAGATCACCCAGTTCTGCGACACACCTATAATCTAGTAGATCAACGCACTAGGATTCCCCTAAGATTCTAATGACAAAATTCATTCCGGCTTTGGGGTTAGGTTGAAGGAAAACTCTGCCGATCATGGATTGGTGAGACAAAAAACCTTCTGGAACGTAGATTATCACTAGAAAATTAGGTCCACCTAGGCAATTTACATACATGAGACAACGCTGCTAAGATTATTTACAATTTACACATGCAGACTGGGTTTACAACATAACATGATCAGGTCGACGATGACTGTCGAATGGCACAGACACGTCAATCAAGCACTACCCTTTTGCGAAGAAAAAGGGGTGTACTGCTAAAGGTGGTTGACACGTAGTGGTCAACAGGTTGCTTTCCCCGAGATAGAAAAAAAGCAACATGTAAAAAGCATCCCTAGATTTTTGGGATCTGTTTTTAGCAGCTGGAAGCTACATGCAAAGATCGTTTTAGAAACTTTACTACAGGTGTCGTTTTCTCCTAGATTTTTGGCATGCGCATCATAAGCCTCAAACTTATTTATTCGACACTTCAGAGCTCATTCTTCACATCGATCTTGGAGCTCTAACATCCCGCAACACATCTAGGAGTCTTCGGCACATCCAACTCAGCTATTTCTTGGTAAGTCTGCTTTACTTGGATTTTGCAGCATTTCTGTCACTTTTGTGTTTTGGTTTGTGTGAGTGTTGTCTGCTTGATTTCTGTGAACGCTTACTATCCTTTGCATGCATGTTAGCGTGTACAAGCACCATTTCAGTTTTCGTTTGCATCTCACTATTGTGGCATGCATGACACTGCGTTGCATGGACGGTTGTTAATTTGGTGACTCGTTTCACACACATGCATGTTTTCCCATTTTCTAAATCTTGCATTCATTGTTTGCATGCATGATTATTCACTCTTTCCTACACTCAATTTCGCCATGCATTCAAATCTTCAAATGTTTTCAGTCACTCGTCAGCGCATTTGGGCAACCTTAGCCTAGACTCTCCCTTGCCCGGACAACATTGCACATTTATGAGAGGGAAGGTTTTGCCTTCCTCCCAAAAAATGCACAAATCTGGCCAGACATGCTCCTCTAGACTTGCTTTGCGCAATTCTAAGGGGCAGTGTATGATGGCCCAGAAAATTGCGCAATGCAGTCCCTGGCCCTGCATGACTTGTTGACTGAAATTGCACATTGTGTAATATCAACACCCAGCAGGTTAGTTTATTACGCAATTCCAACAATCAACCAGCCTCCCGACAGTCCGAACTGCCTGTTGCGCAGTTCTAGTAGTTAGTCTCCCGCCCTCTTAGTGAAAATTGTGCAATCCTTGCCATCAGTTTCCCGGGTATGTTGCATGTTAGTCCTCAAGTTTGCTTTGGTTTCAACTATCAGGTTTCTTGCCATGCATGTCGCATGTCTCAAGGTATAGCAGGTGTTCGTTAGTCTCTCAGCAGTTCAGGATCAATGGCCTCCAAGAGAATAGGGTCAAAGGACATCAACAGAAGCGCAACTGGAGAAGTAATTGAGCAAGTGTCTATGAGTTTTTCGATTTACGAAGACACCAAGTCGATTGTAGACAAAGAAATTAGGTTGAAATGGTAGGATATTAATGATGCATTCACAGGCACATTTGAGGAAGATCTTGAAGATCACAGGGTCCATGTGAACATTCACAAGTCCAGCTTGTACCGAATTTTATGCAGGTATCCCGCGTTTCCTTACGCGAACATGTTACATTGGATCATCTCACGCACTGATCCCGAGATGATGGTGTTAGCCTATATGAGAACCATTTCATTTTTCGTTTTCATCTCACTGTTGTCGCATGCATGACACTGTTTTGCATGGACAGTCGCTGATTCGACGACTTGTTTCACACACATGCATGTTTTCCAGTTTTCTGAATCTTGCATTCATTGTTTCCATGCATGATCATTCACTCTTTCCTACACTGAATTTCGCCATGCATTCAGATCTTCATATGTTTTCAGTGGCCCGTCAGCGGGTCTAGGCAACCTTGGCCTGGACTCTGCCTTGCCGGGAAAACATTATGCATTTTTTAGAGGGAAGGCTCTGCCTTTCTCCCAGAAAATGCGCAAATCTGGTCAAATACTGTCCTCTAGACTTGCTTTGCGCAATTCTGAGAGGCAGTGTCTACTGGCCCAGAAAATTGCGCAATGCAGTCCCTGGGCCTTCATGACTTGCTGACTGAAATTGTGCGTTGCACAATCTCAACACCTAGAAGGTTAGTCTAGATTATGCATTGTGCAATTCCAACAGTCAACCAGCCTCCCGACAGTTCGGACTACCTTTTGCATAGTTCCGGCAGTTAGTCTCCCGGCCTCCCAGTGAAAATTGCGCAATCCTTGCCATCAATTTTCCAGGTATGTTGCATGTCAGTCCTCAAGTTTGCTTTGGTTTCAACTGACAAGTTGCTTTCCATGCATGTTGCATGTCTTCATGTATAGTAGGTGTTTGTCCATCTCTCAACAGTCGAAGATCAAAGACCTCCAAGAGAACAGGGTCAAAAGACAACGACGTAAGCGTAACTAGAGAAGCAGTTTAGCGAGTGTATATGAGTTTGCCAATTTACGAAGACACGGATTTGATCGTGGACAAAGACGTCAAGCTAAAATGGAAATATATTAATGATGTATTCATAGACACATTTGAGGAAGATCTTGAAGACCGCAGGGTCTATGTGAACATTCACAAGTCTGGCTTATACCAGATTGCATGCAAGTATCTCACGTTTCCTTGAGCGAACATGATACATTGGATCATCTCGCACACTTATTACGAGACGATGGTGTTAGCCTATACAAGCACCATTTTAGTTTTAATTTGCATCTCACTGCTGTCGCATGCATGACACTGTTGTGCATGGACTGTCACTGATTCGACGACTCGTTTCACACACATGCATGTTTTCCCATTTTCTGAATCTTGCATTCTCTGTTTCCATGCATGATCATTCACTCTTTCCTACACTCAATTTTTCCATGCACTTAGATCTTCATATGTTTTTAGTCACCAGTCAGCACGTTTGGGCAACTTTGGCCCGGACTTTGCCTTGCCCAGACAACATTGCGCATTTCTAAGATGGAAGGCTCTGCCTTCCTCCCAGAAAATGCACAAATATGGCCAGACACTATCCTCTAAACTTGCTTTGCACAATTCTGAGAGGCAGTGTCTGCTGGCCCAGAAAATTGCGCATACAATCCATAGGATTTCATGAATTGCCGACTGAAATTGTGCATTGCGCAATCTCAACACCCATCAGGTCAGTTTGGATTGCGCATTGCACAATTCCAACAGTCAACTAGCCTCCCGATAGTCTGAACTGCCTTTTGCGCAGTTTCGATAGTCAATCTCTCGGCCTCTCAGTGAAAATTGTGCAATCCTTGCGATTAGTTTCGTGGGTATGTTGCATGTGAGTCCTCAAGTTTTCTTTGGTTTCAACTGACAAGTTGCTTGCATGCATGTCGCATGTCTCTAGGTATAGCAGGTGTTCATACATCTCTCAATAGTTCAAGATCAATGGCCTCTAAGAGAGCAGGGTCAAAGGACACCGACGGAAGCGCAACTGGAGAAGAAGTTGAGCGAGTGTCTATGAGTTTGTCGATTTACGAAGACACCAAGTTGATCGTAGACAAAGACATCAAGCTGAAATGGCAGGATATTAATGATGCATTCACAATCACATTTGAGGAATATCTTGAAGACCACAGGGTTTATGTGAACTTTCACAAGTCTAACTTGTACCGGATTGCATGCAGGTATCTCGTGTTTCCTTGCGCGAACATGATACATTGGATCGTCTCACACACTGATCCCGAGATGATGCTGCTAAGCAGTTTCAACGAGACAAATATTGCTACCTTCTGAGCACATGACTATCAGTAGATTTATCACTTGCCAAAGCCACTGATCATAATGGAGACACCCTTCAGCATACCTAGCAGCAATGCAAACTCCAGGGATATCTTGAAGAGTTGTGTGAAGGAGACAACCAAGTTCAGGATGACACCCAACCAAATTTCCAACACGAAGATACTACGGAAGGCATATCAATACTTGGTAATCTTTGCATGTCGCTGGTATGGACAAGAGTACGGATACCTTCCCACAGAGTTGGGTGATCATGTTGAACCAACTGGCCAGTGAAGGCAAAGCATGCAACTAGTCTGACATGTTGGCTCATAGGATGAAGGAGCAGGTAGCAGGAGCTCGACAGCTACCCAAAGGTCAGCAAGCAAAAATATAAATGTCCGCATACGTTTTTGATGCAATCTATGCCCGTCAGAAGTTTCCCAACTTGAAGTGGGCATGGACATCAGCGGAAACCTCTATGAACACTTATTGCAAACTATTTTTCGAATGCAACTTTCATGGAGTCATCACACAATTTTCAGACCATTTTGTCACCTTGGTGTACAAGATGATAGTTGAGTAGGATCCAACTTGCATGTTGAAGGCAGCGATGGAGGCACTGATTGACATAGCGGATTAGTATGCCTCACCTTTTGGCACCTTCATATGGATGTACAGCACGGAGAAACCTCTGCATGTTTTTCCAAAGTTTGCCATGGACAAGCTTGTTATGCAAGAAGTGTCATACCACATGTTGGCATGACTCTCAGCTAGACTGCATCGGAAGAAGAAGGCACCCTGGCCCACTGTTCTGTTGCGGACCGAGTTGTATGAGATACAAAATCTCAAGCATGTTAATGCCGAGACAAAAGAATTCAAAAGATTTACTTTCGGCACCAAAAGCTTCAATCCGTACAACCCACATTGCTTTGTGAAGGATCATTGTGCAAGAGTACAATTTCTTGGATCCACGGGGCGTGTCATTGGGCTGAGGAATACCCATGGAGATATTGTCACGGCTTCTCTAGACCCAATGAACCGGTCGACATCACTGTGGAATGGTTAGAGAAGTAGCGTGAAGCAGCATCTAGGAGAGTGCTAACAACAACAGTAGTAGAGGGTAACATACATGTGTGTGACAAAGGCAAGAAAAAGATTGTTGACAACGTAGAGGCAGAAGAAAGCTACAAGTTTAGAGCAGAGCCACTTGTGGAGAAAGTAACTTTGGAAATAGAGGCAAAGAGGTGACAGCACGACAAGAGGAACATGCAAAGGTAGAGAGATAAACATAAGATGGAGGAAACAGTGAAGGAGTTGCAAGAGTTGAAGCAACAACTTTGGGAAGAAAAAGAGATGCGAAAATGGGAGAAGGAAGCGCAACAAGGATAGACACAACAAGGGGTGCAACATGCAGAGATTGATGAAACTGCACCCATACAGGTCGTAGAATCATCCGAGCAGTTGGCACAAAGCAGAGAGGGTGAGCAGTCACACAAGCAGTACTTCGCTCAAGAGATTGAACATATACTTAAGCAGATGGATATAGAGATGGAGAAGTTAGAGTTAGAACAAGACATTAATCTCATGCCTTACAACCAAGAGGTGGTCCCACCACTTTGCCAGATCCAAAAGCAGAGAAAGTCCTGAGCGACCAAGGAGATACTAAGATCCACATAGACAATCCGGAAGCAGATATGCACAACATATCGTTCGACGAGTTGCAACATAGAGTTGTGCAATCACGTAGAGTGGCTACTCCAAATGTCCACACATCACCTGTGCAGTTTGAAGAACGAGTGATCGTATCTAATGTGCGCAAGCATCCAACAACATTGGTCGATGCCACCAGAGCATATGCCGCACCCACCAACTTGAGTGTTTGCTTCTTGATAACAGAGAATGAGCGAATGGCTAAGGAGTTACAGACGACCAAACAAGGAGGATAACAAGTTACAACATCTGCCAGAGTAGTGTTGACGAAGGTAACATTGGATGAAGTATCGTCCCTTGAGATAGTCATGCGGATGTTGTATTCCAGATTTGATATTGTGCATAAGGGAGTTGTCCATCTCAATGGTTGGCAGCAGTGCTATGATAGGAGAGCATGTCTCTTGTCAAACCTACATATTGTTTTCGACCGCATGCAAACATGGACAATGAGATACAAGGGAGCCCCATTACACTTGCCCAAGAGTATGAAGCCCAAGGCGGTTGAGTTGAAGGCACACATTCGAAGTCAAATGCGAAACTATGAGGAACTCCCGCAGCTCATCACTAGTTTGCAGACTTCCCATGCATAGGTGTTCAGAAGCATGGATGTTTTTGTGCGTGTGCATGTGATCCCATCTATTGGGACACTCGTTGAGGCAAAGACAAAGAATTAAGTCCGACTGGATCCATACACGTACTTTGACAATTTGATGCGCATGTCCACTAGTGCAGACTTGGCGATCAACGTAGACACTATGCATCAGTATGTCATTGGTCTGACAACACTCAAGACGATGACGTGGATGTTATCGGACGAGTTAGATAGAGGAGCCAAAATCAGTGTACCCAGATGCAACAGAGGCAAGAGTTCGGTTCCAGAAAGATGTCACCACAGAGTACACGAACACCATCACGGACTACCAAGCTTGGCACCAGTTCGCCATCGTTGACCATCGTGAGGATGTCAAAGAGTTGGTCTTCCCATAGTTGTATGAATCTTAGTGATGTCTTTCATGGCTTGCTCAAGCCTATTTTGTCTCACATGGGTACATTTGTAGATTGTATGTAACTTCTTGTAAAGCGAAAGTCAAAGTGTCGATAGTGGAATGTAACAGTCATAGAGTAGTTGAAGAGTAATGAGGGTAGGTGAACAATCACAAAGGGGAATGTCAAGGGTCACCCCACCCTTTTATACTTATAGTACCTCAAAACTCATTATAGAGGCTTTGGGTCAGCGAAGCTTTCGATAGGAGTATCTTAGAGAAATCTTGGAGAGTATTGTAACAAGCCTTGGCTTCTCCACAGTGCAGAGCTAGTACATATTTTTGGAGGAGAAGGCGGCACTGACTGTAACGTTCTGTTATTAGGACTAGTGGTTGGTCATGGTTGTACTCTATTATTAGAACTTTCAATTCTCAATATAACAAAGCCAACACTTTTCATGCATATGTTGTTATTGTATTTCAATTAACTTGGTTACTCTAATGATATATGTATCTGTTTACTTACACATGTATGTATAGACTCTTTCTGTATATGTATGTATGGATCTTACTAATATGTGCTATTGGTTTAACCATCACTTTGGATTGTTGGTTCACCTTCCTTCTAGTTTGTGATGCATCTCATGTGTTCCCTTCCAAGCTATGTGTTTACACAAGTTTTCAAGGGGTGCACTCATTCCAACTTGTTTTTCACATGTCGAACCTCTTGACATCATGAGGGAGTTTTATGATATCTTGTCTGAATTCACATATGATGGTGAAGGTGAAGTGGCATGGCCTACATACTTACAAGACTTCTATGCATTTCTTGATAATGAAAATGAATGCTCTAACGAAGAGACCAGCCTGTTGCTTGCATACGCACTTCGTGAATCCCCACAATGGTGGTGCTGGAGTCTGCCACCCGATAGCGTGCAGTCACTTGAGTAGTTCTGTGATCTCATTGAATATACTTTCCATCATTTTGATCCATAACCTCTTGACCAAAAACTGTTACAACAACGAAAGACCCCTCATGAATCGCCTCATGATTTTTTGGAACGCTTCCATGTATTGCAGTTTCAAGCTCCGAAAATTCAGATGAAATTCAAGTATCTCATGGACAGATTTGAATATATTCTTACCTAATCTATCAATCCTAAAAAGAATTTCAAGCTCAAGCCCCGCTCAACATACTTTGGTGATGGAGTTTCACAATCATAGATAGGCACGGTCATTGTCACAAGTGATTGTCCGTCGTTCGCTCATCAAATAGCTCCACCACCACAGGTTGATGTGGGAGAACATGCACACACATCCGTTCAACTATCACATCCTCCCAACATCACTTCTCTCAATTTTCGCACAAATTTGGTTGTGAAGTCCATGGGTTGTCACATGCATGTCTTACCTCAACCTTCGTCTTCATGTTCTACTGATCCTCCAGATTACAGTGTCTTGTGTTCTTCCATTCTGGACTCTACACTTGTTGTGAATGAGGATCAAGCTATCGACGGAGCTGGTGTTGCACAATCAACATGCGTTTTCATTCATGAAGAGTATGACTTGGAGCCTAAGCATCAACCCGCGGCGAAGGATGATTCCCTTCTGTTCTCGCCTCCTCCATTTTTTCCTAACATCTTAAGTGATTTTGCCATCCTTGATTTTGCATGTGTATCTCAGCCTACGAATGCACCCATTGTTGATCATTCGCAGAACACACCGGATTTCAGTCCATCATTCGACAATGGAGAGGACAAATCATTCTTTGAAAATTCACTTGATTTTTCATCTACCTTTTTTGGAAACGTAGAGGATGAATTTTTCTGCTTCTCATCTACCCCTCTATTTGATTCATTAGATCATGAGGATGTCGATGAAATCATTGATTTTGTTGATTGTAGTTGTCGTGATCTATTTACCCCCATATTCCATCACGACGATGGTTTTATCATAGTTGATTTTTCAAAGCCACCTATTTATGATGATCTATTTGTCGACAAAGTCGAAACCCCTCAGACTATCGAGGTACTTCATCCTAAGCTGATGGTCATGTTAGGTCCTCGTTGTCCCAAGATCGGTTTCAATTCTAATCAGGAAATTGTTGAAACACCAAAGGATCCTCATCACTCATTTGTATGCATTAAAGATCAATCTCACACACAAATTATGCTTCCTCCACTTGAACTACATGATCCCATCGCTCATGCATTGGAGGAATCTTACATAGAAAGCACACATGCATGACACAAGTTGTCTTTGTTTCTTTCATTTTCATGCATGTCATAGTCAAGAGTATGCGTATACTTAACATCAACACGCAATGTCACACAACACCATGGTAAGTCCACAGATTGTATGTCATGCGCTTGCACTCACTTATGTTTTGTGGACGCATTTAAACTTAGAGTGTGTTTGTCTTCATTGTTATATCTCTCTTGTTTATTGGTTTGCACAATTGCGTTGTTCGCAAACCATACCTTTACCAACATGGGTTGACCAATGCGTCGGTGGCTGCATTGGAAGTATCACTTCACGTGAGTAGACCCATGCACCGTTAGCTTAGGTATAGGAGTAGTGTTTGCTTTTGGTTTGTTTGCTTGCATGCATGTTTGCTTATTACTTTGTTCATTTGCTTTCTTGCCTGCTTGTTTGCTTACTCTCTTCACTTATGCATTTACTTCTGATTTTCCTTTGTGGTTTTTGTTTGTTTTCTTGTTTACGTCCGTAGGTTATTTTCACATGAAACAATGCATGACTCTTGAAACAAGATGGGTAAAGTAAAAGAGGACTTGTGCAGTTAACAAGACTTGGTTATTTGTCGTCCTACATCTGCATGAAGAACTTGTTGTCTTCAATCCATGATACATCAATGGAAAATACGTGTTGTTCGAAGTGAATCTTGATGAAAACACAATGCTTGCGCGCTAACTAGTATCACCTACTCTAGTTGGTTGTTTTTGGGTTAATCCTTGTCAGCTCAGTCAAGTAGAGTAAGTTGAGGGGGAAAACCTTAACAATCATGTCAGAGGTATATACAAATTACTTCTCTGAAGGAACAACCTCTTCTTCTCTTAATAAGTCGGGATCCCTCTTTTGCCTCTGAAATGAATAAATGTTATGCATAGTTATGAAAATGAAAATGTGAAAAATTTCGAAAAAATGAAAAATGAATAAGGAGAAAGAAGGGAAAGGCTTCCCGCGCAAAGAGGTGATGCAAGTAACTCCACCGGGGTATTGACCAGGCTCGTTAGCAGCAGAGCGATGCTTGTGTTCCTGCGTGACTCCGCCGGGGTACTGTCAAGGCCTGCTGGTAGCAGAGCAACACCATAGATGAAACTAAAACTCTTACGATCATAAAGCTTGTGCACCGATACACCCCTCAACCCAATCGAAAAAACTATGTTGGCTTGGCTTGGAATGTGTGCTGACCAACCAAGAGCTTGGCATATGATACATCTTACAATCAAGCAAGCGTGGAAACCAAATTGAACAAAGAACTGAACAATACTTCCGGAGGTGTTAGACTTGCTTTTCACGAACAAGGTCCATTCAGAGAGCTGGATTTCTACCAATGTGTCACCAAGTGTTGTAGCACCTACAACCACCCTCCAAAATTTTGCCTTAGCTTCATTTTGGAGCCTCCCTACCAACCATCCTAGCAGCATGTCTTGCATTGTCAAGTATATAGGCTTCATTTTTTTTCATTGGCCTACCAACCTATGCATGTGAGTTTGCTTCACTCCTTTCACAGGCTGCCATTCCAGACTTAAGCTAGTTGCATGCTGAGCATCTCCCTAAGAAAATTGCGCAATTTTGGAGGGGAACCAACCTTCCCTCCAGAAATTGCGTAAATCTGTTGGGCTAAGAAATTGCGCAATGCAGTCAAACATGCTTCCTTGAGAAAACTACGCAATCTGGCCCAACACTACAACTTAGCTCAAAAATTGCACAATTCTGGGCAGCAGTTACCTGCTGACCCCAGAAATTGCACAAATCCTCTGGGACAGCCAGAGCAGCTTCTACCAAAAATTGCGCAAAACCCTCTCTCAATCTTGCAGGCTGTTGCATGTGCCTTCAGGGTGACCGGTTCCCTCCGGGACCTAATAAGCCTGATTTGCATGCATAGGTTGCTTTCACCGAAATAACAAAAAGCAACATGCAAAAAGAACCCCTAGATTTTAGGGATCTAGTTTTAGCAGTTGGAGGCTACATGCAAAGATCATTTTAGAAACTTTCCTCCTAGTGTCGCTGTCTCCTAGATTTTTTGCAAGAGCGTCATAAGCCTCAAACTTATTTGTTCGACACTTAAAAGGTCATTCTTCACATTGATCTTGGAGCTCTGACATCTTACAACACATCTAGGAGTCTTCGGCACATCCAGCTCAGCTATTTCGAGTAAGTTCGATTTACTTGTCTTTTGCAGCATTTTTGTCACTTTTTGTGTTTTGATTTGTGTGAGTGTTTTCTGCTTGATTTCTGTGAATGCTTGCTATCGTTTACATGCATGTCAACCTATACAAGCACCATTTCAATTTTTGTTTGCATCTCATTGCTGTTGCATGCATGACGTTGTTTTGCACGGACGTCGCCGATTCGACGACTCGTTTCACACACATGCATGTTTTCCCATTTTCTGAATCTTGCATTTGTTATTTGCATGCATGATCATTCACTCTTTCCTACACTCAGATTCACCATGCATTCAGATCTTCATATGTTTTTAGTCACCCGTTAGCAAGTCTAGGCAACCTTGGCCCAGACTCTGCCTTTCCTAGATAACATTGCGCATTTATGAGAGGGAAGGCTCTGCCTTCCTCCCAGAAAATGTGCAAATTTGGCCAGATACTGTCCTCAAGACTTGCTTTGTGCAATTCTGAGAGGCAGTGTCTGATAGACCAGAAAATTGTGCAATGCAGTCCTTGAGCCTGTATGACTTGCTGACTAAAATGGTGCATTGCGCAATCTCAACACCCAACAGGTCAGTCTGGATTGCACTTTATGCAATTCCAGTATTCAACCAGCCTCCTGACAGTCTGATCTGCGTTTTGCACAGTTCCAACAATTAGTCTCCTAACCTCCGAGTGAAAATTGCGCAATCCTTGACATCAGCCTCCCTGGTATGTTGCATGTCAGCCCTCAAGTTTGCTTTGGTTTCAACTGATGGGTTGCTTGCCATGAATGTCACATGTCTCCAAGTATAGCAAGTGTTCATTTGCCTCTCAGTAGTTCAGGATCAATAACTTCCAAGAGAATAGGGTCAAAGGACACTGACGGAAGCGCAACTGGAGAAGCAATTGAGCAAGTGTCTATGAGTTTGCCGATTTACAAAGACACCAAGCTGATCATAGACAAAGACATCAAGCTGAATGACAAGATATCAATGATGCATTCACAGGCAAATTTGAGGAAGATCTTGAAGATCGCGGGATTTATGTCAACATTCACAAGTTCGAATTGTACCAGCTTGCATGAAGGTATATCATGTTTCCTTGCACGGACATGATATATTGGATCACTTCTCACACTAATCCCGAGACGATGGTGTTAAGTAGTGTAAACAAGACAAATATTGCTACCTTCGGGGCACAGGACTATCAATAGATGTACCACTTGTTGAAGCTAGTGATCATAATGGAGACACCCTTCAACATATCCAACAACAATGCAAACTCTAGGGATATCTTGAAGAGCTGGGTGAAGGAGCTAGCCATGTTTAGGATGACACCCAACCATATTTACAAGATGGAGACACTGCGAAAGGCATATCAGTGCTTGGTCATATTTGCATGCCGCTTACATGACCAAGAGAGCATGAAGACCTTCCTGCAGAGTTGGGTGATCGCGTTGGACCAACTGGCCAGTGAAGGAAAATCATGTAACTTGTTCGAAATTTTGGCTCACAGGTTGAAGGAAAGGGTAGCAGGAGCTCGGCAGCCGCCCAAAGGTCAACAAGCATAAATATACATGTCCGCATACATTCTGGATGCAATCTGTGCCCGTCAAAAGTTTCTTGGCTTGAAGTGGGCATGGACATCACCGAAAACCTCTATGAACACTTATTGCAAACTGTTTTCCAAATGCAACTTCCGCAGATTCATCACACAGTTGTCAGACCATTTTGTCACTTTGGTGTACAAGATGATATTTGAGCAGGATCCACCTTGCATGTCGAAGGAAACAATGGAGGCATTCATCGATATAGCGGATTGGTATGCCTCACCTTTTGGCACCTTCATACAGATGTACAACGTGGAGAAGCCTCCACATGTTTTGCCAAAATTTGCAATGGACAAGCTTTTCATGCAAGAAATGTCATACCACATCTCAACATGACTGTCAGCTAGACTGCACCGAAAGATGAAGGCACCCTGACCCACTCTTCCGTTGCGGATCGAGTTGTACGAGATATAGAATCTCAAGCATGTTGATGCTGAGACGAAAGAATTCAAAAGATTTACTTTAGGCACTAGAAGCTTCAATCCATACGACCCGCATTGTTTTGTGAAGGATCACTGCGCGAGAGTGCAAATTCCTTGGATCCATGGGTTGTTTCATTGGGCTGAGGAAGACCCATGGAGATATTGTCACAACTTCTCCAGGCCTAATGAACCGATCAACATCGTTGTGGAATGGTTAGCGAAGCAGCTTGAAGCAACATCTAGGAGAACACTAGCAGCAGAGGGTAACATACCTGCACGTGACAAAGGAAAGATAAATATTGTTGACAACGCAGAGGCAGAACAAAGCTGCAAGTTAAGAGCATACCCACTTGTGGATAAATCAACTTTGGAAATAGAGGCAAAGAGGCGACAGTGCGACAAGAGGAATGTACAAAGGAAGAGAGGTAAATAGAGGATGGAGGAAACGATGAAGGAGTTGCAAGAGTTGAAGCAACAACTCTGGGAAGAACAAGAGATGCGTAGACAGGAGAAGGAAGAACAATAGGGATAGACACAATAGGGGGTGTAACATGCACAAATTGATGAAATTGCGCCCATATAGGTGGTAGACTCATCCAAGCAGATGGCACAAAGTAGACAGGGTGAGCAGTCGCAGGAGCAGGATTTCGCTCGAGAGATTGAACAGATACTTGAGCAGATGGATA
>APFE030063243.1:45355-50757 GCA_000404065.3 Pinus taeda
CCATGGTTACCAATTGATTATATTTTTCTTGTAGTTGTCCTTTCAACCATGCATTTTCTACCTCCAACTGAGTTTTCATTATGGCCTCCCTGTCCCTCAGGCTGCTTAGTTCTCTGCCCATCTCTTTGAGCTTTTCCTCCATGCGACTTGTTAGTGTTGGTATCTTCATCCCTCCATCAGTGATCAAATTTCTCTTTTTGCATGCATATTAGGTGTCCCATCCGATCAGCTGCATTCCATTAGGTCATGGATCAACTGATGGTAGTGGTTCATGTTAATTTCCCTCATGACATTCACCTGCTGGCCTGTTTTCACATGTTTTAGGTCATTTACTATCATTTTGTTTCATTTCATTTACAAAAGTCAGTTTTAGGGTTTTAGTCTCACTAGGTCTAGGGTTTGCCATCATGGTCATTCAAAACTGAATAAAAGGTCAACAAGCACATGAGAAGGTTTTATAAGTTCATAGAATCATAAATTCGCCGATGATATGCTCAATAAATAGTTTTTACCTCAAAACTCTGTTTTGAGGTGAAAACATAGTTTTTTATTTTATTTAGAAATTTCATGTAATTTAAAGTGTTTCTATATGTAATAAGTTCAACAGCTGCTCTTGGTCACCTTGGCAACTCCAGCCACTGCAAAAAACAAAAGCACCAATGCATCAGTCCATCAATTGATCAAGAAAAGTCACATTTCAAATGAAAAACAGAGTTTTTGAGAAAAAGTGACTAAGACTTTATAAAAGTGGGTTTGAAATGAGGAAAAATTAAAAGTGCATCCATATATAAAGTAAAATTATGCTAGTCATCCATTTCATTGTGCAAAACATCCTTGAAGAGCTAAATCGCGATTTGGAGGAAAATCGAGCAAAAGAAGGTGAAAACCCTGTTTTTGTAGCAAATCTTCCTGGTGCTGCGCATCAGAGGGTTGGCGCTGCGCATTAGCCAGTTTTAGCCAGTGTTAAATTACGAAGGCATAGCGCATCAGCCAGTTTCAGCCAGTGTTAAATTACAAAGGCGCTGGGCATCAGGAGGACGCCGCGCATTGGCCAAGAAGGTTCCAAAATCATTCCAAATCACACAAAACTCTCCCAACACTGCATTTCTCCCCTACAAGTAAGTTTTCATTGATCTTGAGCTAAATTTGGTCTTCTTCATGTTTTCTTCATGAGTTTTGCATCTTGAAAATCAAACCCTAGATTGTCTTCATATATTTTCCTCCCATTGCAAAACTTTCACTCCATAAGCAAAACCAACACCTTTTTCCCCTTTTCCACACTTCATTGCCCTAAATCAACCCATTAATTCTGTTTTCCCTTGCCCATTCCCTTAAGAAAACTCATTTCCCTTCATCAAACCCTAAGTCCCTCACAAGTCAAAACCCTAATTTCCAAAACCTCTCCCTTCATTCCCCAACTCCATTCCACATTTGTAAAAGCTCTTCATACTCATCTTCCTTGTCCTCACCCATTATCATTTTCCACCATATCATCATCACATCACATCCCTAAGACAAGTACCATGACAAGAAGCAGTGAATCAAGTTATGAAGAAGAAACACTTAGTGACAGTTCAAGGGAAATAAATGTATAGCCCAGGAGACCTCACAAGGGTGGAAAAATTATTAGGGAGGAACCTATTAGCATGACTGAACTCCTTGCTTTCCCTCTTGCTACCACATGTTTCAGATATCAGTCTTTTTTTGAGTTTTGTGAGATGGTTGAGAGGGTTAAATACCATCATGAGTTAGCAAGGCAGTTTGTCATAAACATGGAGAATAATGTGGTGCACCTTGCTGGGATCAATTTCACTCTTTCACCAGCTATTATTGCAGAAGCTACTAGAATGCCAGATGTAGGGGAAAAGTGGAACAAAAGGAGGAATATCAGTAAGCAGCATTATGAACCATATATAAAGGCCAAATATCATGGTAAACTTAGCAGGGTGTTTCCTTTCAAGTTCTTGGAGGACTGGTATGTTCGACTCATGAAACTTACCATCAAATACTTCACATGTGAGGGTAGGTTCTTTAGACTTTATGCCTACCATATCAGATTGTTATGTACTTCACCAGGGTCAGAATGACGAGTATTCCATATTTCATATGTAAAAACATAGAGAGGATGACTGTGATTGCAAAAAGAAAACCATACCCATAGCATCTCAATAGTATTTATCATTTTGCTGTCATCAAAATTGTTGTTTCACGTCAGCTCACTCAGTTGGGAGTGTCATGGGAAACTTTCATTGCCCATGAAAGCTTCAAGGGGCCTCAAATATTTGCAGATCCTCAAGAGGAAGGTGAACCTTCTGGGCAAAAAAACAGCCTAAAAGAAAAACTGAAGAGGCTCATATTCCTGCGTTTGTTACTTATGAAAGAGGCACTAGGATGCTTTTTGCAGCTGCCAAACAAGTACTAGCTCCACCTATGGAAGGGGTCTCGTTTTCTTCATCGGATCACAGGCAAATGCTATCTTCACTGGGGGTGAAAGGGGCTTTGCCTTCTTCTTCAACTGAACAGGTACAGGGCAAAGACAAAGGAAAGTAATAGGTGCATGAAGAAGGCCCTACTAAAGGGCAAGACAATGATTTTGTTTTGGTTGAGGAAGATGACACTAATTTGGGCTCTCAAAGCTCAAGACTCAAGGATATGATAATCAAAGAGAAGGAGGCTGAGATCCAAGCCTTATCACTTGAACTTGAGAGGGCCAAATGGATCATTAAATTTCTTGAGCGGGAGAACAAGCAACTAGAGGACAAACAAACTATTATGGAGCTGCAAACAATTAGAGAAAACAGGCAAGTGGCAAAAAGAAGAAAAATCAAGATGACATCTCTTGAGCAAGAAATTGAGGCTGACCAAGAATCATGGTTGGAATGAGTGAATATCCACCTTGAGAAGATGCTTGATAAGGTTAACAAAGACAAGAAAATGCTGCACCATATGGCTTATCATTACTTAGCTCGGAATAAAATTTGCAAGATAAGGATAAACAACCTAAAAGCTAAGTTAAAGAGAGCCTTGAGAACCAAAAAGGAACATGATAAATTTAAAATTTTAGCTGAAGCTTCATTGGCTCAGCAAAGCAATTAGTAAGCTTGCCTCTTGCCAAATTTGAAGAAATTTTGGGAAAATTTTGTCATTTCACAATTTTGTAATTCAAAACATAGGAATTTTTAGCTGATGCGTAGCCCCACCGGCATTGCGCATTGAGTTGGCTCAATATTTTGCAAAATGACTTGCATTTTTGGATTCTCATGGAAAAATAATGAAACCCAAAAAGTTTCATTAGATTTGAAGGAGATATAGGTCACCTAAAGAGCAAAAAAGACCTAAAAATTGCCCTCTCTGCCACTTTTTGGACCCAATACCTGGGGTCGTTACTTCGGACCAAATACTATGGGCCAATACCAAAATACCATGGACCAAATATCACGGACCAAAACTTAGTTTTCCGACATGTACGCGCCTTTCCTTCTGTGAATCTGCGTGTGTATGTATACGCGCCTTTTGCTCTGATTACCCGCGTATATACGCACTTTCATCACGGTCAACCTGTGTATATCTCTCTCTTCACCTGCTGCACTATGATCTGTCCTCTGAGTGAGTTTCCATCACTTGTATCATACACAGAGTGAGTTGCCATCAAGGACAACACTTGAACCATAATGCCAACACTGACAACATTAACACTTGGAATGGGGAAGCATTTTTGTTAGCAACCAAATTTGTTCCTGGGTTTGGAAACGGATCCGTTAGTACAACCAAGGTTTTTGAACTTTTGAAAGATTTTCTAAGTTCTTCTTTATATGGAAACTCCTTGGTCCAGTGATCCTCGTCACATATATGACATGGAGTTTTTGGTTTCACATTCCCAGAAGGGTTTGCAAAAGATTTTCTAGGGGATGAGTCTCCCTGGTTTTTCTTCTTCCCTTGTTTTTTCTTCTTGCCTCCTAGTTGCTTGGTTTCTTTGCTTTTGTCTGTTGACACGACATTTACTTCCGAGACTAGAAATTCCTCATTTGCATCTTGATTCGAAACCATGCGGGCCTTTTTCGATGTGGTCTTTCTGGTTTTAGTGCTTGTCACCCCTATCACACCATCTCCGACATTAGAGTCTTTGTTTGATTTAGGAGGTGGAGGAACGAAGAATTCTGGTCTAGGAGCGTCAGGGATTTTATCGTAGAGCGTGCCAGACTGAGTATAGACCAAGTCTAGATATTGTGCACAAGCAATAACTTGCTCTTCAGTGACAACTTCCCCCTTTGCCACATCTTCTATAATAGCGAGTAACAGTGACTTAATAAACCATCCAACCAATAGCTGATCAGGAACATATGTTTTTACCACTCTACGACGACGTCGCCACTCATGAATATGATCGGATATGTGAGTGGCTGTCATTTGTTTGAAATTGGTAAGTAGCTCAGTTCCTGTTTCGTACCTAATAGGTAACTAAAAATGGGTTAAAAAGGTTGTGGCTAGGGTACTGAATTTATCAAACAAAGCTCTAGGCAATTCGATATACCACTTTGCTGCTGGACTAGTTAACGTGCGCTGAAAGAGGCGAAGCCGAATCGAATCATCATTCAGAGTGTTAGATGAACACCATAGATGAAAGGTCATCACATGATTCGATGGGTCTTCGCCTGGATTTCCATTAAATTTAGGAATATCCGACGGAAGTTTATGCGGAATCGTCGGCCACCAAGGGGCGTAGGCAATTGGATCGTCGTTAGTCGACTTAGATCCGGTAACTCTAGAGTTGCCACGAAGGGCAACTGTTGATTCAAGCTTGGTTGAGCATACCCAGGATAAGATGGAATCATTTGAGCAGTCGGTCTTTGCATACCAACATAATGCATTTGATGTTGGTAACTTTGGTAAGGTTGATGGGCATAACCATTATGATATGGTTGATATTGCTGCCCATTACTTGCAAAGACTTGTTGCTCATATCCTTGGTAAGCTTGCTGGAATTGCGGTTGTTGGTATTGCACCAGCCATGGTTGTGAAGCCATGGACTGTTATCCAGCACTGACTGTTTGACCAAGATGGGGATTGGTGTTCCCCATTTGAACCTGTGCCATTTCACTAGTGGGTGACTGTGGTTGTGTTGGAGGTACAAGAGATTGTTGTATGGCGACCTGCGAAACTTGAGGTTGGCATACAATTGGTGACGCTTGCACTTGCGATACTGTCACAATAGCCGGCGTAGTGGGGATGTTTGTCATAGGTGAACTTTGTTGTATTGAGCATACAACTCTTGGTTGTTGAGACAGGACTGGGACCCAACTGCTAGTTGTGATTCCAACATAACCCAAATTTTGTTGTGAACTCACACATGGTTGTCCTTCTGGGGAAGACAATGAAAGGGTATACGGCCCTCCATACGACGG
>APFE030063243.1:67389-84737 GCA_000404065.3 Pinus taeda
CTCATCTCTAGTCTATTTGCCAGTTAGACTAAATACAACCATTTTAACAAAGCTAAGCTGAACACAACTCCATCAACTGCACCTCCAGTCCACTAACTCAACTCACTTGAGTTCTAACTGAAGTCCTGCATGCAAATATTAGTCATCCCATAGGTAACCACGTATTTCCTTCTGGGATCTGCATGTACCACATCCGTAGCTCATCCTGAAGTGCTCCAAGAGAATAAGACAAAGTTTATAGTCTAAATATTATTATGAGCTAATAATATTTGACTGTTCTATATTTAGACTGAGCAGTCACTCCGCTGTGATCTAAAAATAGAAGTCCATCTATTTTTCCCAACTTGATCAATCATCCATAAACAGCAACCTACAATCCATAGACATGATCCATATGTCTAAATATAGACATAGTCTAAAAATAGACTTGCGCCAAAAATAGCTTGCGGGCCCACTTAGTGAAGGCGACTCTTTTCACTAAGCTCCATCATCTTGTTGCAATCTCAACAAGCATTTCTTGTTGCACACTTTTCAACATAATTCCCCTGAATGAGGTAGAGAGAAACCCTTGCTACTTTGAATCTCTTATTTTTCGCCCCTAACTTCATTACCCCTAGCTGCTTGGAGCTCAAGAACATAAGGGTTTTGAAAAAAAAATGAGGATACTACTCGAAACCCAGTTAAAACCCCTCGAGTAAATGGTGTGGCGAGAGGATCAAATCCTCAAAGTACTCGGTATTTCCTCGTGTGTAAGGAGTAAACTTGTTTGAGAAAGGCATGTTTACGTCAGGAAAAGCCTTTGTAGAAAGGCTTGCTTGATTTTCTAACTCCCAAAAAATGGTGATGCTAACGAAGTTTTTCCTCATAGCCCCTATAGATGAGCCTCAAACTTGATTTAACTAGGGGAGAAAAATGCTTCCTACACTGGAGGTTCCGCTATATGTGATGGTAACCCTTTCAACTTCGAGACCTCTCCCAGAACCTTCTCTGAAGTTGGACCCGAAGAAGGTGTTGGATGCCATTCTAACCCCTCTACAGCCTATATCCTTTCTTGCCAAAGGGCTATGGTCTCCGCGATGTTGCTAAAAAAAGGGCTTCCATTAATGCTGACTGTGTTGTAATCCATTAGATCATCCATAACCATGCTAGACTCTTCTGCATGAAGAATTCAAGGTCAAAAAAATATCAGGCCCAACAAACCGTTGTTTCCCCTGTACAGTTGCAAACCTTACTGACCTCCCTCCTCATAATTAGATGCATGTACAAAAACCACCCTGCTGACTTCTCTCCTCAGAATCAGGGTTGAGAAAAATTTACTAAGGAAAAAGGGCATATTTACTAAGGGGTAAAGAAACTTTCCCCTTATTTAATTTGCTGAAACCCTATCCCATCACCCTTCTGCAGGAGCCCTCTCACTCTGGCCTCTGTTCCTTAATTCCACTGTGTTATTGTTGAATAGGTTTTCAATAGTATTCTCCACATTTTCAAAAGTTTCGTCTCATGTTTTTACTCTTTTTATGACCACTCCACCACCCTCTTTTTTAAACTTAATGGAAAATTTATGAACTATTTGCTTAGTGAAACCCCATAGTTTTGATTACAAGGAATCCATTCTCAAAATACCATGCTTTTAAACTCCTCCTCTAACCAAATTGGATAAAAATTTAAAGGTGTCAACAAATTTTCTTATAATTTGAAAATTCCCGAATAGATTATCTTGTCATCAAATCGTCCTCTTGCACCTACCCAACTTCAATACCTCCTTAAACTATCTATAAATTTCTCACAGCCAAGAAAGAATACAAATGCTTTGACATCCCTACTATACCTGATCTCTTATTTCACCACATTGGATTTAGTTTGATATCCTCCACATCTACCAAGTTTCCATTTCTTATCTAATGTAAAAATTAATCTGACTTACTATCCACTTAAGCCACCACTCCTAAAACCTCCTCTCTGCCTAAAGTAAAATTCAAACCCTCCCCTATTAATAAGTCCCCCTCCTTTAAGACAAAAAATGAGAAAACATTATCCCATAAACCTCTTCTCATATCAAATGCCCCACACAAGTTCAACACCATTATTTGAGCATCCAATATTTCACTCTTGAAATCCATGCACAACCTTGAATGCATAGAAATAGATTTATTAGGAACAAACCATGTTTCCATTCTATCAAAACTCCTTCGAAAATACCACAAGAGTCTACCCCTAAGAAATTTTAATTACTAAATAACTCCTTCAAACTACCTATTATTAAATCATTTGTACACATTGTTTCATGAACCAATAAAAATACTTGGTTCCCCACTCCCAACTAACCTATGAAGGGAAATTATTTTATTAGGGCCACCCAAAACTCTTATGTTTAATGATAACACCTTCATAATGGAGTTCTAACACTAGGATGACCATCTTTAAGATCCCAAGTTAAGGCTCTCATTTTTCCCTTTTAACAACTCCCCCTTAGCTTTATTATACACATGAAACAAATGGTATTTTTTTCCTACACCCTCCTCACTTACAATCCTCCTAAGATCTAGACCTAAACCCCACAAGACAATTTCATCCCTTACTATTGGTCCTTTTGACCTTAACTGGTATTAATTTCAAGGAGTTTCCCTACCCAAGGAAGAAGAAAGGGATTCTGAAATTAAATGAGTCCCTTCCTCTTGACTAGATGTACGAGTGACAAATATTTCAACATCTCATCCCTTGATACATCACTCAAAAATTATTTTGATGACCACAACTTGGGATATTTTGCACCTTAATTGTCTCTAAATCCATAGAAATATCATTATTTTTTTCTTCATAATTTAAAGAAAAACCTCCTTGATCCAAAAAATAAGTGGATGGTAATTTTGCATAATGTGACTTACTTGAACATTCGATCAGTTGTGATGAAATATCTTGTGGTTCTACACCCTTAAGCACTAGGACCTCCTCTTCTAATATCCCATCTACAACAGATAGAAATGGTGTTACAATTCTTTCAAATAACAAATGCTCCTCTTCCATATTCTTCCTTAAACTTTCTTTTAACAATTAAAAACTTAGATATACCCCAAATTGCATTATCTTTCCATGATAAGTCCACAACCACCTCCTTTCCATAGTCCCACCCAAAACAAAAAGCTTCCCCAAAACTTTGGATCCTTCCGTTAACTTAAGAAAGGAGAATCGCCCTTCTAGACCCGAGACTTTCTTCCATCAAACTTCTCTGACACTATCAACACATAATGTGACCTCCCTATAGAGCTTGTTCCCCCCTATTTCCTCATACCATATTCCCCTTCCTCTTGCACTTTTCCAAAAGTAATTTTTCCTTCTATAGCCATAGGGATAGCCCCAGAATCGCTAAGTCTAAGACTTGAAGAAAATGTCAACAACCTTTCCCTCCTTTGCCAAATCCTCCTCACAAATTACCTTGGACAATCCTTAATCACATGCACGATCTAGTGAAATATTATACACATAAAGGGGACATTTTCATAATCCGTAATTTGAATGTATTTCAATCACCCATTTCCACATCAATACTCTCCACTTAGCCCTACGATAAATATATGCTTAATAAAATCTTAACGACAAAAAAATACATCGAAAACTTGTAGGATGGATCCACCATTAGGGATTTCCATATATAATTTTTAAGGTCCCAAAGCAATTTTCCATTCTAAAGTTCCAAAGGAAGACTTGAGAGGTTAACCATATAGGATAATTCCTCATCACTTCCCAGTGAGGATTGAAAAAAAGGTGCCACAATTTTAGGTTTAAAAGGTAAGCCCCCCGAAACAATCTACCCCCTAAGATTTTTATCGCATCTTCTTCAACTTTAAAAAATAGAAATAAACCACCCCTTAATTCAAAATATGAAAAATAGGGCAGTGGCCCAACAACCACTCTTAGGAGTGCATCACCTAATTTCAAATAGAGGAGTTCGACAAAGACATTCCAAAGAACCAACATGCCAAATATTTTTTGACCAACTTGATGGTCTATTCAACTATTAGGTCCTTGCCCATTATCATTGTTTCCCCTCTTTACATCCCATCATCTTCTTGTGTTTATTTACTTGTTTAACCCTATCCTTCATATCCATCCCTTCCTCCCCCACCTATCCCATTCTACCCAATTTTACTAAATCTAGAGAACCATCTACAAAACCCATATCTAGAATAGGATCTATAGGCTTACCCTCCTAATTGAAATAAATTGCAAATCTAACATTTACAATACTTCGTTATCCTCACCATTAATCTTGATCTACATTAGAAGAAATTCCACCGACATGGACTCTTAAAAACCAATTATTTCCTCCTCCACCTCATCTCTGGCTAGATGACATTTGCTTACATTCAAACCACAATCTATTACTTCATCTTGCAACTTTTTGAACCCTCATCCCATCATGGGACCTCTTCCAACATTTCCAGAACCTACACCCTTCCTTGTCCTCACTATATTTTCATCCCCATCGATGTCAATATTCACTAGTGAAAATAAGTGCAAGAATGTAAACATGTCCTCCAAATCCAAAGGATCCTGACCATAATCTACTATGCCATCAACAAAGTCAATGCAATCCAACATTCTTAGTTGTCTTAAGGCTTCCTTAAATTGCATTCTCGACTACTCTAGTGTTTCTTCTCAAGTATCTTATGTGTGTGTGTGTGTGTGTGTACACACACACACACACACACACACACACACACACACACACACACACACACACACACACACACACACACACACAAGAGATATGGATTAGATCATTATATTATTTGTTACGCATCTCGATGCATTCAAAGTGGAAAAAGTAGAGGAATCAGCTCACAGGACCATTTTTACCGGCAAGACCAAGTTTGGAAAAACGAGGACTGAAACCTTTTGGGAGCATGTTGAGGCATCAAACGATGTTTTTTGGGGGTAAATATTTGTTGCTTTAGCACCACACCTTTTCATGCTATTCTATACACATAGATCTTTAAAACAACACAAAAATCACATCGATTGGATTTTGTATACGAAAGTGATGCTACTAAGAAGTTGACCTTCCTATTTTCACGCCCAAAATTCACGAGGATGTCATGTCAGCCCCCATTATTCATGATTATGATGTAAAAGACTCTATAAGAGTTTATATTATTATTCTGGTTAAGAGTTTAGGTAGTCAAACTTAACCATTAGTAGGCTACTGAGTTGTGTTATAACCGGGCCAATAGAAGGAAGATGCATTCCATTCTTTCAATTGAATTTGTTCCATAGCTGAGCAAAAATAGCTAAGAGGAATATGAGGTAGAGTAAAAAGAAAGGATTTGTGTATTGTAGCAACCCATAGGCCACAAACCATACTTCTTTGTACTTGCAATCATATTTCCAAACAGAGAAAGAGAGCGGAGTTGCCTCACCTTCCAGTGGGGTTTTCTTCTGAAAGGGTTTCCCAGAGCATATCTTGTGTCTTATGTGTGTGTGAGATTTTATTTTGTCATTCTCTATTTTCTGCATAATTTTCATGCACATGCATGCACTATTAACAATAAATTTACAAATCCAAAATATAATAAAACTTTAATATTGTAGAGTAAATATAATATTATTAGATCCGTTGTGACAAACTGTCCAGTGGAATATCCATGTTATTTCACGGATCAATAAGTGAGCATGATAGTTAAGAACATGTGTTTCCTCCTAAGAGTTCAGAGGTTCAAATCTAGGGTGGTAGATTATGTACATGTTCATATACTTTAATAGTCAAGATGTAGGGGCTTAGGGCTGAATGGTTAAGAACATGTCTTTCCTTATAAGAATTCATAGGTTCAAATCTAGAGGGTGGAGGTTTGATATGCCAATCTCCTATATAAATCCATTTGACCATATAAATTAAAATAATAATTCATATGCTTAATCATTATTTTTCATAACTTTATATTTAAATTTAATGAATAAGCATATAAAGATTCAATATTTATAATAAGGTCTTGTTTTGTTTTTTTGAATTATCTATATATTTGCATATATCATCAATGTTATGCATATCACATTAAAAAAAACATGTCAAAAAATGCTCCACACACACACATATAAGGGTTTTAATAAGATTAAAAATAATAATATTTTTAGATATAAAGATGTGAAATTTATATAAATATAGATAATTGTGCTGAGAGACGCTCTCCAACATAGTATGGAAGAGATGTTGTAAGGTTATGTTATGTTATGTAAACATTTTGACTTCGTCAAATTACATAACAATAAAAATAAAATACAATTAAAAAAAAAATACAAATATATAATTAATATTATATATTATTAATTAAAACATTTTGGCTAAGTGAAATTACATAATAATAATTACTATTAATTAGTAATAATTAAACCAACTTAGATCCATCTTAACTCCTGATCTACTGAGCATTGAGAGGAATCAAGTCTCTTTTCACTCTAAAAGATGTTTGCACCTTAAGAGATTTGATCCCCCTCATCGCTTGGTAGATGCAGAGTGAAGATGGATTTAGGCTGGTATTATTAAGAACCAACATAGATCTGTCTTAATTATGGATCTACTAAGAGCTAAGAGGAATCAAATTTCTGGAGATGCAAACATTTTTTCAAATTTTACACTCACAAAGATGTTTGCATCTTGAGAGATTTGATCCATTTGAATATTTAATAAACCTCTAGCTAAAATAAATCTAAACTAATCTTAATACAATAAAAAAATATTTAAAACATTTTTTAAATTACATGAATCTCTAACTATATATATATATATATATATATATATATATATATATATATGCATTTTTTTTTCTTCACAAAATCAGCTATTGTTTATCATTCAAAAAAAGCATAGGAGGCAAAGCTCCAGAAGCACAGGCTTGGAGTTCGAGAGAAAAGCTTGCTCTTTGACTACAATGCCACCATCTGCTATTTTATGATGTTTTTTGACATGAGGAAGACTGATACAAGAATAAATCCGGACAAATTGGAAGAGAAGAATACAATCTTTACAAAGCATCTTAATCAATATCTAAATGACTGTTCTGCCGTGCGGAAGAATCCTCTGACTTGCAATCTTGGTAAGCGATGATGAGGCTGTAGTAGTTGGTGCTTGAAACATTAAAGTTTTCCAACAAATAATTTTCCATGGGATCTTGAATATGAGAGTAGCAACAACGACAGGATGAGAAAGGGATAAATAACTGAAGGGAGACTGAATAGAACGCAGCAGCGATGGTCAACACCTGTGACCAGGCCAATAAACCCAACAAAATGGAAGGGATAAGGGACAGAGGCACATGTAGAAAGGTGAAGGCCTCACTGGTTTTTCTTGAGAGTGCAGTTGTTGATAAGAGTGTGGAGTCGGAAAGAATAGGAGACAAGGCATTCGGCGGCAGAAGGAAATCCAAATCAAGATTGCAGAAGATTTTGATAGAGGGCGCCTTATAGGTTCGATCAGAAGTCAGTCTTAAACGATTTGTCATTAGTCAAGAAGGAGATCAGGGGAGATAAAGAAATGAATCTTTATTATTGCAAAAAAGATTTCCTTTGGTTCTGGTACAAGCTTGACTGGCGAGCTTGTCTGCTTCTTGGTTTAAATTGCGGAGGACATGGAAAAATTTTATCTCCCAATTTTGGCTATCATGCTTTGACATCTGCTAATTATTTGCTGAATATGGATATTTGAGGGCTTTCTCTTATTGTTCATGAGACTAATGATAATAGCAGAATCCCCAAAAATCCAAGCTTTCTTAGTTCCGAGGATTTGAAGTTGGAGTAAGCTTTGATAGAGGGCCAGGGCCTCTGCTCTGTTGTTGGAGGGATTTCCCAGACCCCACTCAAAAGAGATAAGGGGGTCTCCTTTGGGTGTATAGATGATTCCCCCTGCTGCCGTAGCCCGCGGATTAGACTTGGAGGCACCATCGAAGAAGATGATGTGAGTGTTGCTGTTGAAGATCCAGTCAGTGAACTCACCCTGCTTTAATCTGATTTTCCCATTGAAATTTTTAGAAGAGCTATTTAAGTTGACTGCTGGAGAGAGGATGCTACACTTGTCTATCAAATTCTTGATGAAGTCTCTCTCTTCGTTACAGAGGCTAGCCATGTCGATTGCCTTGGGATTCTTAGTAGCTATGGTTTCTATTGCTAGGCTTTTGGCTTTGCTGCAAAGATGTCTGGTTAAAGGCTCCTGGTCTCTGAAAACCTTACAGTTTCTTGCAATCCATATTTTCCATAAGAGTGCGTAAGGGAGGGCATCCCAAACCCTCTTGACAATGCTATTTTTCTTTTTCTTCTAGGGATAACTTTTCTTCCAAAAGCTTAAGGCTTCACCAATGGACTGATGAGAATTCCAGGTGAATGATTCAAAGGGGGCTATGCCTTTCCAACAAGAGATGGCGAAGGGACATGAAATGAAAAGATGCTGCATGGTCTCTTCAACTTCATGATAATTTGGGCATCGGGAGGGACCCATGATACCTTTCTTTTGCAGATTTTCTAAGGTGAGAGTCTTCCCTTTTAAAAGGGTCCACATGAAGAATTTAACCTTGGGGATAGCTTCAACTTTCCAAGTTGCTTTCCAATACACCCATGGAGAAGTGGGGAGATCCCTGTTGCACAAATAATTGTAACTTCCCAAATTGAGTAGCTTGAACCTGTAGGATCCCAACGAAAGCCATCAACACCATTTTTAGATATAGGAACAATATTATGGAGATGATTATGAAAATTGTTAAAGGAATCTTTGAGATGAATAGGGATGGGTGGGAATATCTAGCCCTTCCACGCTTGCGTATCTATATCCCATTGAGATATTTGATTTAAATGATATAATCCCTTGCTTTGCAAATAGAGGATGATTGGTTCCATACCTGGGAAGCTGTTGATGGCTTTATTTCCCATTATCTTATCGCTTCCAATGCTGACTTTGTTCCCACCTTTGGGAACCAATGAAACATTTTGAGCCATGAATGAGATATCATTTTTGCAGAGTTTCCAAATACCTGTGCTGCTCCTTACAGGTATTTCACTGGTTAGCAATTGTTGCCTTGGACTGTTAAGGTATTTGACCTCGATGACTCTTTTCCACCAAGCTTGCTGCTCCTGTAACAGTCTCCAAATAAGCTTGCCACCAAAAGCTAAGTTAGTGAACAATGGAGATCTGATTCCAAGCCCGCCTTTTTCCTAGCTATGGATAACTTGTTTCCAACTAACCAGGTTATATTTTTTCTTTTCATTTTTTCCACCCGGTCATAAGAAATGTCTAAGAATACTTTCCATTTTGTGATGAAAAGAGGTTGGCGCTTGAGCTAAGGAGAACTGATATAAAGGAAGCGAAGACAGGCCTGATTTTAGGAGCACCATTCGGCCAGTTGGGTTGAGCCAGAAGGATCCCCAGTTGTGGACTTTTTTTTTCAACTTATCAAGCATTTTGTCCCAGATTTTAGCTCAAGCATGACCCATGCTCACTGGCATTCCAAGTAGCTAAAGTGGTCCCATTTTAACTTGCACGACACCCCAAAGATGTTGGATAGGTTTTGGAGAGTTTGGGCTGAAGTATTCCAACCGTAAATGTAGGTTACGAGATAGTTTATCATTCCCCTAGAGTATCTCATAAACTTATCTAATAGGAGCTTGAACCTTCGAGCAATTATAGCAGATGCTCCTCCTATCAGCAAGGTATCGTCAGCAAATTGGGAGTGATTGATGTTTTTGACTCCATCTTCAAATTTGATTCCGGTGATGAGGCCTGCTTGTCTCTTATGATCAAGGATACAACTGAAAGATTCAACCATTAAAATGAATAAGTAGGGAGAGAGAGGACAAACTTGCCTCAATCCTCTAGAAGATTGGAAAGCAGGGTCGGGCCTTCCATTGATGAGAGGGGCAATCCAAGGTCCAGAAATACAGGTTCTTATGAGATTAATAAAGGGGGAAGAGAAGCCCATTTTTTGTAGAATAGAAAAAAGAAAGGAGTGCCGGACTCTGTCAAAGGCGTTTGCCAGGTCTAATTTCAGAATGAAGCCTTTTTCCTTTCTAGAGAGGCTTGTGTGGATGGTTTCCTGAACAAGTAATATGGAGTCGAATATTTGTCTGTTGGTCATAAAACCGCCTTGATTTTCAGAAATAAGGCTTGGCAAGAGAGGCTTGAGTCGGGAGGCAAGGATTTTTGTGAAAATTTTGTATGAAGAGTTGCATAGGGATATAGGTCGGAAGTGGGAAAAGGAAGAGGGGTGGTTCTCTTTGGGAATGAGTACAAGATGGGTTGAGTTTGTGAAGCCTCCCATTTTATTTTTCCTTTGTATCCATTTGTAGTACTTGATGAGGTCATTTTTGATGGTTTCCTAATACTCCCTGTAGAAGCAAATTGGGAAACCATCCGGGCCAGGAGCTTTGTTAGTATGGCGGCTCCAGATAGCTCCCAATATTTATTCCTCTTTTATCTCTTCAGTTAGTCTTTCATTGGCTTCTGCTGTTATTTTCTTTGGCAAATGCTGTAAAAAGTCAGCGTAATTCTCTTCTTCCCCGTTTTCTGATAGGAGCTCTTTAAAATTGTTGTAGCCGCATTTTTAATGGAAGCTTGATCATTGTGTTGTTTACCTATGCTGTTTATAATCTCTATTATGTTGCTCCTTATTTGTCTAACAGTTGCTTGCTTGTGGAAGAAGGATGTATTCCTATCCCCACTTTTCAGCCAAACCTATCTTGATTTTACGTGCCATTTTTCTTCCTCTTCTCTTCTGATACTATAAAGTTTACTGTAGAGGTCCTCTTCTTGGTTTTTCCTTGCTTGAATGTATTCTTGGTTTTCCATTGCATGATGTAAAGTTTCAATTTCATATTTTACAACTAGCTTCTTTGCTTCTGGCTCTTTATATTGGGATTTTTCCCAGTTCTGGAGAGCGTTCCTAACATTTCTCAATTTACTTTCCCATATGTAGCTTGGTGAGCCTTCTACATGCTGTCTCCAAGTTTGTTGGATTAGAATTTTGGCGTCTGAAATATGATTCCATAAGGGACTATATTTAAAAGGGATTGGGCCTAAGGGACTATGGGAATCAAGAGATAAGGCAGTGGGATAATGATCTGAAAAAGCGAAGGGGAGAATAGAAGCATGAACAACTGCAAAAGATGAGAGAAAGGACACATTTACCAATATTCCATCCAGCCGTTCCATTATATTACTTTTTCCAAGCCTGTAGTTGCTCCAGGTAAACTTGCGGTTCTTTGGAACTATATCGACCAGATATGCAAGCTGCATAACATTCTCCAACTGATTTCTGAAGGGGTCAGGAGTGAAGCTGCCACCACGCTTTTCATTAGCATGCAGGATAAGATTTAAGTCACCGCCTAGAATTATATTGCCGTTCTCTTCCTCTGCTATGTTGTTGCTGAGAGAGTTCCATCCAGCTTCCTTGTCTCTGTAGTGATTCAGAATGTATACATTGTAAATGATAAGCTGATAGCCACTCATGTTGTTCTTCAAAGTAATATTTATCCAATGATGTTCCATTGTCTCTGCTATCTTGTTCCAGTTGTCTTGAGGCCAAAGAGTGGCGATTCCTCCTGAAGCCCCTCTGGATTCACACACACATCCTGTATAAAACTTATGCTTCTCAATAATTTTATTCATCTCTGCCTGTCCCAGTTTTGTTTCTTGAAGTAGTACTATCTCTGGTCTTCTTGGATTAAGAGATCTTTTAAGGCGTTTGTTTTAGTGGGGTGCCCCAATCCCCTACTGTTCAAAGAAAGCATTTTCATCATTTCAATGGAACGCGAGGAGTTGCTCTTCCTCCCAGGTCTTTATTTATTGAATCCTTGTTTATCTGCCCTTGTATATAAGATTCTATAGGGTTCTGAATACCCAATGCTATGTCTTTTTGTGCATTTTCGTCTCTTTGTTGTTTGGTGGATTTTCGCCCAGGCTTCTTTTGGTTTTCAGGAATGGATCCATGCTCCTTGTAATTGCTTCTAGTGGTTCTGGGATGGGGGTGATCAGAAGGGAGGGAAGATGAAATGGACAAGGGAAGGGGAGGTTCAGAGGGAGAATGGATCTTGGGATAAGGGGGACCCTCGCGTTGGGAAAGGATGTGAAAGGGATTGGAGGAAGGGGAGGAGGAGAGGGGATCCGACCGGCTAAGAAGGGGAGGAAGGGAGGAGGACGGGGGAGGAGAAGGGGGAGAGAGATTCACAGGGGGAATGGGAAGGGGACAAAGGGAGGGCCCAACTTCATGAGGAGGGATGGAAATAGGGGCTGTTTTTTTTTTTTTTTTACTGCTTCCCATTGTTCTTCCTGTAGAGAACTGTCAACATTAATAAGTTTAGAGCATCGATTTGCAAAGTGGCCATATTCGTGACATACCTTACACTTGAAGGGAATATGTTCATAGTTAAGCTGCTAAATGTGTGTCCAGTCATCCACCTTTATCTTGATGGCTTCTGGCAAGCCTTTCCCCAAATCAACTTCAACACAAATGCGAACGCAGGCCTGCATGTTGTCTTTAGGCGCTCCGGTTAATATATTTCCCTACAACATTCCCTATAGCACGCACTGACTCATCTCCCCAGCAATGCAGGGGGAGGTGTGGAAGGCGGACCCAAACAGGCATAGCACTAGGGATATCCAGCTCCGGATCGAAATCTAGAGTCCACTTGTTGAGATACAGGCCTCTGGAATCCATAAAATAAGGCCCATTTCGAAAAATCAAATCCTTGTCCTCCTTGGTTTCAAAGTGGAATGTAAAATATCCTTTTCCACAAAATCTGATAGAGATTTTCCCTTGAGTTTTGTCTGACTAGTTCCTTTCCACCCACCTCTGAATTGTTTTAGGTGAGGGCCAGAGGCCTGTAAACTGCCCAATAAGGCCTCTTTCAGCTAAGGCAAGCGCAGCCATACGGGGCAAGGTTGGAGGCAGAGAGACTTCCTGCAACCCATCCAGTTTTTTAACAAACTTTGAAACTGAGGGACGATTTCGTTGAGGCGGAAGAGAGCGAACCAGGTCGGAGAATGCTTGCTGGAAGGCCTCCTCCGATGGCGTCTCCGGAGGGGCCATAACTCCCCAAGGGCGGACTCAGAATCGGAGGCAGACAAAACAGTAGCCAGGAGCAGGGACGGGCGCCCAGCAACAGGGGCTGCCAGGCAGGGGCCTGCTGAGAACCGCAGGGCCGAAGGAAAGCAAATCGCGGGGGGTCTAGAAGCCCAGCAACAGGGGCTGCCAGGCAGGGGCCTGCTGAGAACGCAGGACTGAAGGGGAGCAAGGCGCGGAAGCTCCAGAGCGCGCGCGCAGTAGTAACCAATGATATATATATATATATATATATATATAATACAATAACAAATATTTAAACATTTTGGTTAAAGTTATGTAATCTTCAACTAAGTTTTATAAAGTGGATTTTTTACCTTTTTTTTAGCACTTGCTTTTTAGAAGTTGTAAAATCAAACTATACAACAAGGCCGCATCTGGCGTGGGTAGTTCAATAAAATATTTTAATGTCATGTATGTAATGTTCAAAAATACAATTTGTAAATATTAGTTATATGAGTATTTTGTTTTATACATTTTTTTATTAAATTTTTTTTAAGTATAAATTAATTTTTTTTGGTATATATATATAATTTGGACATGATAAATGAAAGTTAATAATTATTTATTATTTGACTGATGACAATTTTTTTTATATAATGCTTCATAGTATAAGTTACACATGTCAATTGAATTGATATAATGAGAGTTTTGTAAAATTTACTACGCTATACATGTTTATTTTTACATATTTGTTTTCAAATTATTTTTTTGTGTAATTAAAAAAAATAAACCATAAAAATTGTCATTTCAATACTTTACACCAATGAGAAAATTGAATTTTTGAATTTTGTGTTTATGGTACATAGTAATTAATATATAATGTTATTTTTCAAATTATTTATATTTATTGTACGTAGTAATTAGTGATATAGTACATAGTAATTAATAATAGAGTGCACAAAAGTCAATTTTGCCATCATTACACAATAAAAGGGGAGACATTTCAACCAATCATATTTGAGATAAATAGAAATAATTTTTATTTAAAAATAATAAATTTAATTTCATAATGTTAAACTTTGGATAGATTTAAAAAAAAATTAGTCAAAGAAAAACTAATAATCAGTCAATGAAAAACTTAATACGTTATATCCGGCTAGCCAGCGACAGGTATAATAAGAAAAATCTAAACATTAAATATTATAAAAAGTTTTATTATTTTATTTCACCTTTTCACAAATTTTAAAGTTTTGAGTGGACTTTTTTTTTTTTAAGCTTAGACACTTTGCACTATTTTAAAAGGAAATTATACAAATAAATATAGCCTACTATTAGTCTACTCGAAGGGAAACTAGACTAGTAACACAAGTTCAAAGTTTCGAGGTTACTAATATCTCTCCAGATAATAGCATCATTTATACAAAATTGTTATAGAAAGGTTGGTTGTGCGACCCTTTACATACTATGCCATAGCTAAACAAAATATATCACCTAATGCATAAACAAAATTCCAAAGGAGCATGATAGTTAGTGGGGGATCTATGTGCATTTGCGGTTGCAGATCGCTCTCCTCATCTAAGGAGAAGGTGATGTTGGTTGATATCTTGGCCAAAATGGTTAGCTTACAGTCAATGCAATCAATTTTATCTTCTAGCTCTGCAATTGAGATTGCAATTTCTTGTTGGGTGTCAAATTTGTCTATGAGTACGAGCCCCATGAAGATCTTTGTCTGCCAATATACATTTACAACTTGAATATACCAATAAAACCAATACCAAGAGGAGGTTCCTATATAAGGAATCCATTCTCGAGTGGCATTGTAGACATGGGTGTCTAGGGTAAATCACCAATTGTAGCACACATTAGCTTCCACATGTTCAATTTCTTGATGAACCAATTCAAGAATAATCTCCAGGTAATGGGCAAAGGAGCTACAAGCTTAAGCTTGGGCTCAAGGCTGTGAATAAGAGGCGGCATGACTATCCATCGAAGCAAATGTAGTGGTTTGACCGTGCGTGCCACCCCTATGCCTAGGACCCAACCTTCCACAAGGCATATTGACAAAATGAATAACAATGTAGGAGTCAAGGCCGGGTGAAAAAACTTTGAATACTAAGTTGGAAAAAGTAGGAGAACAAGTGGCAAAGTGGCATATGTCGATGACGCTATCACTAGCCAGGGGGCTAGGAAGAGGCTAGTACTACAAAGCGTTAATGACCATGAAGGATATGAAAATTTAGCTAGAATGACATGCGATAAAGAGTGTTAGGGAGGGCATACAAAGAGGCAAGGGTTAACCCCATTAGAGTTCTGGGAAAGCCCAAAAGAGGTAGACTTTAAGGTGGAAATGGATAGGCACACTATGTAGTGAATCAAATCAAGGGCACAAACTTGATGCATATGCTTAGAAAAAGAGTTTGTTAACAAGAAAACATAAGATACTAGAAATAAAATGACATAATGATACCAATAAAAGGAATAGAAACCCAAGCACTAACAAAACCAAAGATAAAAAAACTTTACAATTAGAAATAACAATGAAACAAAGCCTTGTAGAGAAGAATGTTACCACCATGCATGAAGTGACCACTACTAAGAGGTTGAATCCTTGAGCACTAAAGGACCTTGACAAGGAGGAACTATGTATAATGAAAATGCCAAAGAACCCCAACATGGTTGGCTCTCACTATCGTGCATACTTTAAAATGTGGGCCATTACTAATACAAAGATCTCAAATGTGGAAAGATCGATAATTTAGTATCCAAAAGAAGGAATTAGCCCTAGGCAAAGGATAATTAAACATATATGTGAGCTAGAGGAGCTAAAAATTTGGTACTTTATGAAATCCCTAGGAGCCATTTAAGTTGCAAGTGGTAATCCCCATGAAAAACCTCTTGTGTTAATAATGATGTCACAAATACAATGTGGGTTATCTCCCAATTATGATTCGGGCATGGTATGTGACCGCATTAAGCTCCAACTGAGCTCGCTTGTACTCTCCCCTACCCTTTCTTTTGCTGTAATGATGTTTCCCCTCATGCATATCACCTACTATCACATTTGAAGTGACGTGCATACATGCACTGTGATAGATAGGGGGTGCACTGCATGCTCCTTTTCATTGTGTCACCATCATATCAAGGTGAGGGGCATTAAGCTTGCTCCTAGGCACCCTCCATGGGGGCTTGAGTTAATTTATTTTAACATGTAAGAGTTCTTACTTTTCTTTTAGTATAATTTAAACTTTACATTCATATATATTTTTAATATTTTAATAATCAAAATCACTTTCATGAAAAGTTGGTCCTTTTATCCCATAAAGAAAAAATCTCTTTTACACTCATTTTTATTATCCTTATAATCTATTAGTATATATATACTCATATGCTATTATATATATATATATATATATAATTAACTATATAATTATTATAAATATTATTAATTTATATTTTTTCTTAATATTTTTATAATTCTAAATAACTTCATAAAAATGGGTCCCTTTGTCTCACAAATAAGAAGATCCTATACACTAATTTGGTGTCTAGCTTGATTGTGATGTTAAAAATAAATCATTATTATTATTATATGATAAATAGTATTGCTCACGGGGTGTACCACAGATGGCGATAGGGTGTTAACTTAAGGCACTCTGTGCTGTAAAGGTCATCGGTTCAAAACTCAGTGGGAAAAAATCCAACGATGTTAAGGGTTGGTGTGGCCTCAGCCAAGTGTGATCCCCAGGTGATTTTGACGGCTTAGATGTCCTTGGGTCCCCGTTACTCAAGCCACAAGTTAGATGTGTCAATAATGTTAGGACTCGCATAACCTAGCAAACAAAAATATATGGTAAGTAGTATTTTAAAAAACAGTGTTTGTGTGTCAGTTGGATTTATTTTGGGTGGTTAGAAGGAATGATTGGATTCTCCCCACCTAGGTTAAATTCTCACTAATGACATGATGAGTTTTGATATAATGACTTAGAACTTTATTGTTGAGCAAGAATAATCTCTTGAAAATAAAACATGTATATTCCGCATATGGAATATAAAGGGAGCAGGATCATATTCAACCATTGGGCTAGGTCGAATAATGGATGTCTCACACCAGAAGACATTTGCCAACTAATATAGGGGCCCCACCCAAGTTCGAAACTCGGTTTACTTGTCTAGCGAGGCTTGTGGAAGGTTGCACTAAGCTAAAGAGTATAGTGGGAGTCCCACTAACTCAATCCTAAATCTCCTTAATAATAGCTGACTAATCTATTAAAACAAACGACAAATTTATCAATTATTTTAGTATGATAATAA
>APFE030063243.1:91077-102049 GCA_000404065.3 Pinus taeda
TCCCCGTATTGTTATTACTGTGCCCCATAGAATCCCTCTATTGTTATTTTTGTGGCTTTATATTATTATTGTTAGGTCGACTGGGTTATGTGGTGACTCCTTAGACTCCTATATATTGAAAGGAGGTTTTGTCATTTGAATCTTCGAAGAATTGTTCATTTATGTAATGTAAAAGAGGTTTCCCCCTCAAAGAGGCTGAATTCTAAGGCGTTGATCTATCTTTTCTATCTTTTTGTGAGCTGGTTCATAACAGATTTACTTTTAAAAAGTAAGAGTTTTTATTTTTCTTTTAGTGTAACTCAAACTATAAATAAATAATATTTACACTTTTTTTTAAAGTTATGTAACCATCATAAAAAGTTTCACTAACTTATTTCATTTTTTCACATTTTTAAAGTTCTTAGTGGATTTAAAGTAAGAGTTCTTACTTTTATTTTAGTATAACTGAGTGACTAGCACTGTAGAGCGTTCACGACCATGAAGGATATGAAAATTTTAGCTAGGATGGTGGGTGATAAAGAGTGTGAGGGAGGGCATACAAAGAGGAAAGGGTTCACCTAGCTAGTGATTTAAAATTAAAAAAATTAAGGTCTATTACAAAATTGCAAGTAAGTTCATGTCTTGTAGGCAATGGATCAAGTTGCAAAAGCACATAAACTTTAGTGTTTTTGAAACTCAATTTGTAGAAATAAAACATAGAAATATGAACCATACACAACAACACAAAACAATAATTGATAACGAAGTTCACCCCTCCTGGGCTACATCTTCGGGTCTAGCTTCCAATGTTGGGCCTCTTCAATTATGTGCTCAAATATGTAATTACATCAATTTACAGTGCTAAGAATGCAAAATAGTGTTGCCAATGGATTCAAAATGTTCAAAAACCCCTATCTTGGCTCTTCATGAGCTCAAAAAGGTTAAAAATTGAGCAAGATAGCCTCCTTGAAAAATTTCTGCTAACTGTTATGCAAAATTGCAATTTTGGCTAATTGTCTAAAGTTTTCCACCCTTCTGACAACTATTGAGCATCAATTTCGCCTAGCACCGGTGGGATTCCCACCGCAATTGGGGCAATTTGTCGCTTCTTTAATTGTGCCTATATCCCTTAAGCGTTGGATATAGCCACATGGGATCCATGTGGTCGGGGGTCGGGCTAACTTCTTTCCCCCGCTGCTCCACTGTCTCTGGACTTGGCGAGTGGTCATATAATGGTTCACGAGACTGAGGGCCAGCATGGGCCAGGTGCCACCTGGCCCGCCCTTTCCGCCATCGGATATTGTCATGTGGTGTTGTCGAAACAGGGGGCCGAGATTAACCGCCTACCCCCTCTGCTTAGATCTTGCCACATGTCTTGTGGATATCGTGTGACTAGGGGCTAGGGTGAAGTGCCTCGCCCCCTTCCCCCAATGAGCCAATAAAAAAAATTCATATATAATTTAGAGACCATGTATAATAAGAACTATTGTGTGGTTTGACGGTAGAGAACGGTGTTGAAGCTTGGCAGGTCGAGGGGTCAAACCCTGCCGAGGTCTTTAGGCCACTTTGCAAAGTTTTGGCCAACCGTGGAGGTGCCATGTGGTGCCCTCTCATTGGGCCACATGGAACCTCTTGATTGGTTCACCTCACATCCTTTGAACCAATGAAAAATTGTCATCTGTCTCAGTACAACCTTGCCAAATGTCACACCCGGATTGAGCCATATAGTCCACTATGCATACCTAGTCAGCTGCTGATGTCAGCATACGACTTGCCCAGTCAACAACCCAGTGAACTCTGCCGCACAATTTTTAGATGTTTGGCCAAAACTTCAAAACATCATAACTTGATCATACGATGTCAGTTTGAGGCGATTCAAGCGGCGTTGGATTCAGAACAACAAGCACTACGATCTAGTGCTATTTATGAGTAGTTTTTAGCACTTTAAATTTTGAGCATTTTTATGATCCTCCGGATCATTCCTCCCATGTGGAAGCTTTCAGACCACCAAAATGTTATTTTCAATCAACAAGTAGGTGGGAATTTACTTGTATTAGTTCCCTTGAGCCCCACACGAAGATATTCCGCATTTATTCTGCATGAAGTCCTTATCCTCCTATCAAGTATAATATCTTGCTGCAATTCTTCTAAGTATTCAGGAGATAAATCTTCTATTCTTGGAATCTGAAAATTCTCTCCTTGATCTTCAATCAAAGGAGGCTCATATAATCTTAAATTCTCCACATTTACAACATATAAACTTGCATATATGGAGGTAAATCTAACTAGAAGGCATTATTACCAATCTTTTTCAAGATTTTAAAGGGTCCATATCGAATTGGTTTGAGATTTTTACCTTCTGTTAAGAAATTTACTGCATAACATAAATAATTACTGAGAGGAATAAATATAAAAATAACCAACAACAACCATAAACACAAATGTTTATCTGAGAAAACCCCAAATCTGGGGAAAAACCCAACCTAATAAGATCTTATTAGCATTGGCCAAAACCTTGGCCAATCCGACCAAGTGAGCCTTCACCGCTCACCTCCAGGTCTTGCATTACAATGAAGTCCTTCCAACCTTTTATAAGCTCCATTATATATAATACCGCGGGCAGAATACTATGGGTGCACAATTCCATGTGCCCCAAAACCATCACTTTTTAACCTGGTCAACTTTGACTCTATCCCGAGTCAAGTTTACCTAGCACCTTCTCCTTGGATCATTTCCTTATTGATATAAATCCAAACATGATGTCCCACCTGAAAGTTGTGGTCAACACTATGAGTATCATGTCTTGCCTTATAATTGGATTGAATCGTTTCCAATTGTTCTTGTACCATTTGATGCATCAATTGAATTTTTTCAATGAAGCACTTTGCCTTATCTATGTCACTGTGGCCATCCATTGCAACATCTTTCCCAACGATAAAATCTAAGGGAGATTTTGGTAAGTATCCCAAACATGCTTCAAATGGATATGTCTGAGTTGAAGAATGCTTGGCTCTATTGTAAGCATGCTGGATGTAATGTAAGTGTTCATCCCAAAGCTTAGAATGCTTGTTGTAGTAACTATGAAGGAGATGCACTACTGTTATGTTCACCACTTCTGTCTGGCCGTTAGTTTGTGGATGAAATGTTGTGCTCTTCTTTAACTTTGTGTCCATGTGTTCCCATAAACTTAACCAAAATTTCTCGACAAATCAAGAATCTCAATTAGAAATAATAGAAGTGGGTAACCCAAAATGCACCCATACATTTTGGAAGAACATTTATGTGGTTTGTTCAGTTGTAACCTACTTCTTACAAGGCACCAAAACACACATTTTGTTGAAATGACCCACAAGAACATAAAGATAATCATGACCTTTCCTATACATAGCTAGTCCTCCTACAAAATCCATAGAAACACTTTCCCAAGGATGGGAAGGAACAAGAAGTGGAGTATACAAACCCAACTTTCTATTGCTAGGCTTACTAGTAGCACATGTAGAACATCCTCTTATATATATTGACACACTTTCATTCATACGAGACCAATAACAATACCTATATAATTGTGCCATTGTTTTTCCTACACCAAAGTGGTCATCAATAAGAGAACTATGAGCTTCCCTTATGATGTTGACTCTTTCACCCCGTGGAACACATAACTTGCTAAGATGATAATCATAATCCAATTCTTCAACACAATTTCCCTGACACAAAGTTTCATAAACATCTTTGAAATCCTCATCTTTAGCATACTATTCAACATAGCTCTCATGGATGATAGAATTATGCTTAAGAACGATAGATACACTAACAATAGATGTTGATAACATATCAATAGATTTGTTGTATATACCTTTCTTATACATGATTACCAAATGAAACTGTTGTAGAAATCTCATCCACCTGAAATGCCTAGCTTATTTTTGCTTTGTTTGTGATTGTAAATATTGCAAAGGTTGATGGTTAGTATGAATAATCATTTCCTTACCCATAAAATAATGCTTCCATTTCTTCACACTTTGTACCAAAGCATACAAATCTTTATCATAAGTTGGATAGTTAATTACTGCATTGGTAAAGGTTTCAGAATGATAACAAATGGGCTTACCATGCTGCATCAAAACTGATCCCATGGCATAATCACTTGCATCGGCTTGAATCTCAAATGGATGCTTAAGATCGGGAAGTGCAAGAAATGATGCTGAACTAATTTTTTCTTTCAATGTATCGAAGGCTTTTTGTTGCTTGCCTCCCCACTAAAAGGCCTATTTCACACTTGTCAAAGCATGCAGTGGAGCTGCAATAAATGAGAAGTTAGCAATAAACTTTCTCCAATATTAGGATGCTCCCAAAAAGCTCCTAACCTCTATTACATTATTGGGTTTAGGCCAATTCACAATGTCTTCAACCTTTGAGGGATCAATCTTCAACTCACCCCCTCCATCAATATAACCCAAATAAACTAAAGATGTTTTCCCAAATGCACACTTAGACATGTTCAAATACAATATCTCTTTCTTTAAGACATCTAAAACTTGCTTAACATGCTTGAAATTCTCTTCAAGAGTCTTACTAAAAACTAGAATATCATCTAAGTATACTATGACAAAATCATCAAGGAATGGTCTCAACACATCATTCATAGCTCTCATGAATTTTGCAGGTGCATTGGAAAGCCCAATTGTCATAACTAACCATTCAAACAAACCTTGTTTTGTCTTAAAAGCAGTCTTCCAAATATCACCTTCAACAATCTTGATATGATGATAACCTATTCTCAAGTCCAACTTAGTGAAATAAACAACATACTTCAATTGATCAGTAAATCATCAATACGAGGAATAGGATAGTGGTTCTTTACTGTGATTTTGTTGAAATCTCTAAAGTCAAGTCTACACACATGTACCATGTACCATCCTTCTTTGGAACCGAGACAATAGGAGACCCATAAGGATATTTACTTGGTCTAATGACCCCTTTGTGAAGAAACTCTTGAGTTTGCTTCATCATCTCTCAATTCTCCAAAACTAACATTCCGTACATGCCAATATTTTGAAGAGATGCATCTTGTTGCAATTGAATCTCATGTTGGATTCCTCTTTTAGGAGGCAACCCTTCAGGTTCCTGAAACATCTTATCATATGTTTTAAAAGATTCAACCAAATCATGCTTGAGTTTTACATCAGATCCTTGGAAGGCTTCAGATTCAGTAGTATATTTGGGTTTTCTCATCAACAATATAAAATTCTTACTAGCATTTACAAGCCTTTTCATTTGACCAGCATATATAAGATATCGATTCATTTTCTTGTGATCTGCTCTAACAATATACTCAATTCCATATTTAAACAAATGATATTTGTTCTCATGGTGATGGAATATGGATTTTTGGTCATACACGTATGGAATCCCTAAAACAACCCCGCATATGTCAAGTGGTATAACATCAAGCTCTACCTCATCAATAAATTTTGTAGTGATGGCGAATTTAAGTTTACATTTTATTGTCACTTGCAATTTGGCATTGTCACATACCCAACCCAAATGATAAGGTTTAGGATGAGGTATAGTTTCCAAGTTTAATTTCTTGATAATAGCTTTAGAAATAAGATTAACTTGGGATCCACTATCAAACAAAGTATCAAATTTGGTATGTTTTGTAATGACCCTAATATGGAAAAGATCAATTCTTTCTTTATCATTTTGAGGCTCAATAGGCTTACTAGAATAATTAGTACTTGCAGTAGAAGATTTACCTTTCATTCCCATGGTTGTGATTTTGGTCTCATCACCTGAATCAAATCCTAGATCTTGTTGAGTTGTTGTAGAAGTCTTTTGCTTCCCCTTGTTATTAAACTTCTTTGGTCTCAAATATGGATTTAATTTCCAAAAATGGTCTTTATCATGGCCTTCTTTTGAACAACGTTTACATGTGAGTTTTTCTCCCTCTTTCCTAACCATAACATTCTTTTTACCCTTGCCTTTAAACTTTCCGTTTTATAGCATTCTCCAGATTTGAATGGCTTCTTGCTAGTCTCTTGAGGAACATTTTTCCCTCTTGCTTCTAAATGAGTTTCCTGAACACATACTTCATCTAGGTTGGTAGGATTAAACATGAGAATTGTATGTCTCAAATAACTATGTAATCCACCTATGTATTTAAGGAGAGTGCCTTGTGAAGACAAATCTACACCTAACATTAAATATCTTCTTCTAAATTATTATGTATAACTTTGAACACTCTAACCTTTAGCTTGTCTAAATTTTTTCTATTCCATAATTGCCTTTTCCATGTAAGCTAATGGATAAAATTTCCTTTTTAATGCAACTACAAAATCATTCCAAGAAGAGATAATTTTACCACTTTTCTTCAAGTCTTCTTGAGTTCCGGCCTCCCACCAAATGGGAGTTGCACTTATGAAACAAATAGAATCAAGTTGGATCTTGGTCACATCATCCTTAATCCTTTAAATCATGCAATAAACTTCCATTTGACGAACCCAATTATCCAACTTTTCAACATTTACTTCTCCATTGTACATAGGCAATTCAAACTTGACATCAAACTTTAACAAATGAGACTTAACATGTTCTTTTGGAGACCTTGGAGGAGTATGTGAAGGGGATGAAGTAGAAGAGGATGAAGGTGATTATGGAGGTGAAGGAGGAGGTGGAGGTGGAGGCTTGCTCCCATCAAATCCATTACCTTTTGGTTGATTTGAGCTCTCTCCATGCAACCTTGTAGTCATCTCTTCAAGCAAAACTTTCACCATTTCAAACATACCAAAGAAAACATTTTTGAAAGCTCTCTCATCCTCATACATCATCTCATGTCCTTCTTCATGTGCCATGAATGGTGAAGTTTGAGGGGTTTTTGACCTTCTTGAACCAATTTGAGGATTTGGTTCTTCAAGAACTCCTTCTCCTTTTTTCAACTTTAACCTTGTAAGCATAAAAAACACTTGCAAACACAAGAAAACCTTCAAACCAACCATGCTCTGATATCAAACTGATATGAAATTAAAAACTTTAAGGTCTATTAAAAATTTGCAAGTTTATGTCTTGTAGGCAATGGATAAAGTTGAAAAAGCACATAAACTTTAGTGTTTTTAAAACTCAATTTGCAGAAATAAAATAGAGAAAAATGGACCATACACAACAACACAAAACAATAATTGATAACAAAGTTCACCCCTCCTGGGCTACATCTCTAGGTCCAACTTCCAAAGTTGGGTCTCTTCAATTATGTGCTAAAATATGTAATTACATCAGTTTATAGTGCTCAGAATGCAAAAATAGTGCTGCTAATGGATTTAGAAAGCTCAAAAACCCCTATCTAGGCTCTTCTTGAGCTCAAAAATGTTAAAAAATGAGCAAGATATGCCTCACTGGACAATTTAGGCTAAATGTTCTACAAAACTGCAATGTTGGCTAATTGTTCTACGTTTTCCACCCTTTTTCCAACCACTGAGCGACAATTTCACTTGGTGCCAACAAGATTCATGCCACAATTGGGGAAATTTGTTGTTTCTTTAATTGCGCATATATCCCTTAAGTGCTGGATATGGTCACATGGACGCCAAGTGTTTGGGGGCCAGGATAACCGCTCACCCTCGCCACTCCACTCCCTCCAGACTTGGTGAGTGGTTGTATAGTGGTTCACGAGACTGGGGGCCGACGTAGGCCAGGTGCCACCTGGTCCGCCCCTTCTGCCATCAGATATGGTCATGTGGTGTTGTTGAAACTAGGGGTCTGGATTAATCGCCTACCCCCTCCACTTAACTCTTGTCACAGGTCCTATGGATATAGTGTGACTAGGGGTTGGGGCTAAGTGCCCCATCCTCTTCCCTAAATGCACTAATCAACAAAATTCAAATATAATTCAACAACCATGTCTAATAAGAACTATTGTGTGGTCTTACGGTAGAGCACGAAGGCCCTTGGGTCACTTTGCAAATTTTTGGCCAACAATGGGGTGCCATGTGGCACCCTCTCACTGGGACATGTGACGCCTCTTGATTGATCCACTTCACATCCTTTGAATTAATGAAAAATTGCCATCTGTCTCAGTACGACCTTGCCATGTGTCATATCTGAATTGGATCGTATAATCAATTGTGCATGCCCAATCATCTACTGATGTCAGCGTACGATCTGCCCAGTTAGTAGCCCATTCAACCATGTTGCACAATTTTTAGTTGTTTGGCCAAAACTTCAGAACATCTTAAGCATACGATGTCAGTTTGAGGCGATTCAAGCAGTATTGGATTCATAATGATGAGCACTATAATTTGGCATTGGTTTTGAGCAATTTTAAGCATTTTTCTGATCCCCTGGATCAACTAGAGTTCTAGGAAAGCCCAATAGAGGTATACTTTAAGGTGGAAAGGGATAGGCACACTTGCAATGAAACAAATCAAGGCACAAACTCGATGCATATACTCAGAAAAGGAGTTTGTCAACAAGACAACATAGGATACTATAAATATAACTATACAATGATACTAAGAAAGGAAATATAAACCAAAACATCAGCACAACCAAAGGTAAAACAACTTCGTGATGAGAAACGACAATTAAACAAGGCCTTGCAAAGAAGAATGTTACTACCATGCCTAGAGTGACCACCACTAAGAGGCTGAACCCTTGTGCTCTAAAGGACCCTAACAAGGAGGAACTATGTATAATCACAATACCAGAAAACCTCATCATCGTTGGCTCTAGCTACTGTGCATACTTTAAACTGTGTGCCATTACCAATTCTGAGATCCCAAATGTGGAAATATCGATAATTTAGTATCCAAAAGAAGGAATTAGCCCTAGGCAAAGGATAATTAAATAGATATATGAGTTGGAAGAGCAAAAAATGTGGCGCTTTATGAAATTCCTAAGAGCCATTTAAGTTGCAAGTGGTAATCGCAAACATAATGCAAATTATCTCCAAATTATGATTTGGGCATGATATGTGACCACATTAAGCTCCAACTAATCTCACTTGTACGCTCCCCTACCCTTTCTTTTGCTGGAATGACATTTCCCCTCATACATATCATTTGCTACCACATTTGAAGTAACATGTATACATGCACTGCGATAGGTGAGGGGTGCACTACACCCTCCTTTTAATTGCCTCACCATCATATCAAGGCAGAGGTGTTAAGCCTACTCATAGGCACCCTCCATGGGGGATTGAGTTAATTTATTTTAGAATGTAAGAGTTCTTACTTTTCTTTTAGTATAATTTAAACTCTGAATATGTACATTTTTTAATATTTTAATAATCAAATAACTTTATATATTATCTCTCCACCCTAATTAAAAAATGCTATTATATATAATAATAATATACTCCTATCACTACCTATCCTCTATTAATATATTATATAATTTATATAATATAATATATATATATATATATATTAGATATAAACAATTTTTAAGTATAAAATTTCAACAAAAATATTATTAAAAAAATATTTAGCTAATTTTTAAATAAAATCATAAAAAGTTCACTAATTTCAATTCTTTTTTTCTTTTTTTTGGTTCATGTTTTTAAGATTCGAGTGGATTTACTTTAAAAAGTAAGAATTCTCTTATTTTTATTTATGTATAGCTCAAACAAGAATATTTAAATGATAAAGAATATTTAAACATTTATTTTAAAGGTTATGTAACTCTTCAACTAAATATCAGAAAAAAAAATTTAATAACTTATTTCATTTTTTTCACATTTTTAAAGTTATGAGTGGATTTAAAGTAAGAGTTCTTACTTTTATTAGTCCTTGCCACCTGCGACATAGGACTATAGTAATTGAAGTGGGCTATCTTTACAAACCTCACACATAAATCGATAGAGTGTAAAACTTATAAACCATACTTTGTTAAGTATGATGTCCCCACCACATTTCCTCGACCAATGAAACGTATTAACTTTTTTCTATTAACGAATCAATGCAATTTTCATCTTATTTGGCCTCTTACGAGGCAAGTATGAGGTCGATCTTAGAATAAGTATAGGAAACTATGAAATTTTCATTTTCATATTACGTAATGCTAACATTAATTCTAAGCATTTTAGGTAACATCACGTTATCCATGTATGATCCCCCTTATCCCCTTAACCCACCTCGCGTGCTTCGTTATTTTGCTATGCCAGGCATACTGGGCATGTGCTTCCTTGTTTTGCTATGCCAAGCATACAAATCAGCGATATGGCCACCGGACAAGCTGCATGGAGTAACAGTTTGATTCTCCACTAGGTGCCCTACTTCACCGCTTGCCTTGCTTTACCACTTTGGGCAGATTAGCTTCTAGTGCTATTGGTGAAAGTTCCTTTGGCTCTGGTTGACCCTTCTATACTACTTTATCTGCCGCCACCCTTGCCCCAGGCCAGACCATCAACATTTTTGGCATTTCGAGGAGAAGCACCAAGCCAGACCTTCAACATTTCTAACATTTCCAGGAGACGCATCAGTACTTTCTCTACTAACTTTTGCTTGGCTTATATTCAGCTGATTGGATATTTTCACCACCTTCTTCATCATTGATTTCATTTGGTTCTTCTCCATTGCCAACATCCATGTCAGCTGAGGTTTCAGGTAAGGAGCTTCTTGCTCTGCTTTTATGTCATGTCCACCTGCGTGGATGAGATTCTTCATCAACAGAAAAAGATTATTTCAGGTCTTCACCTTCATTGCCATCAGTAGCTAAGCTTCTCCTAGGGCGTTTGCTTCTATTTTTCACTTTGTTTTGGACACTACTTTGACCTTGGACACCACAAAATTTAAAATGAGATTTTCTGACAATAATTGTTGTAGTGGCCTTTGTAGTCCTCCGTCATCGCATCGTAGCTTCTAATTGTCACCGAAACGTATCAGCAATACTAGTTTGGATTTGTCAGAACAATTTATAAATGAGATAGGCATACCTTTTGTCCGATGGGAATGTCAGAAACACGAATGTCGAATTGATTCCTCCTATTATTCTAATTCAT
>APFE030063243.1:102959-208148 GCA_000404065.3 Pinus taeda
TAAATGAAATTGGCCGACCTCTCATCAAAGGAAAATAGTGACAGCCGACCTTTATCTTAATTTTCTGTCCTCTTTACTATTTATCTCTCAAATCAACTCTTCTTCTATCAAGCATTCAATTGGTCCTGATGATGGATCTCGGTTGGGATTCGAAACATTGGCCAAAAATGGTTCTCACTATGGATTCTCCGGTAACTAAATCCAGTGATTTATTTTTTATTTCTAATATTTTTTATTTTCTTAATTTGACCATAACAATAAGTGGGTTTGCATGCATGGCAAGTGTCTACATGAAAATCTTTCAAAGTTGAACAAAGGTAAGTTCATGGTAATGCAAGAGTTTTGTAGTATGTAAAGGTGCAGCTGAAAGGGTTGGTAGCAATTTCAATTTCATTTGGAGGTACCATGGATCCAGTAACATATTTTGAATTAATGTCTATTGCAGGGTTTGGGTCTGATACCAATGAGAAGCTGATCACAACCATTACCAACATAAACATATTGGAGACCAACATGACAATTTATTATCCACTGGAGACATTAATAGACACTGGGTTTACCCCTTTATGTTATATGTCTATAAAGAATGGGAAGGTTGTTAGTCCACCGATTGATCTTTCCTTTCCGCGGTGAGCTAAATTTGAAGACATAAATATCATAATTAATACATGGATCTGATCAGTAAGGACAATTTTTGATCCAGGTGGATATTGGTGGCCACCCACCTATTCCACGTGGACCCCCACCATTGTTTCTTTCAGTTTTTCAGTTTCCTTAATTGTAGCAAAATTTACTATTTTTCGTAGTTTTTTCGGGTCCTGAACTTCCAGAGCCGTTTTGAGGCCCTAAACGATGTTTTTTTTTTGGAAATATGAAATCCAAGTGATTTCATTGAAATCAAGGATTCGGTTGTAGTCATTGAAGAGATATTTCCAACGAGGTATCATGCGTGTCAAACAGAGATAATATGACCAAGTTACGACCCAGGGAAGTTGGCTGCCCAATGAACCCCAACGGGGCTCATACCTCTTGGTGTTACATCTCCTCGGGTTAGGGTTTTGGTTGTTTAGAGTTTTTTCTTATTGTTCAATAATAAAAAGGTCCTTGAGCCTCATTTTAATGCAGTTCAGAGGCATGTAGCCACCACATATATTCTCAGAGATAAGCTACCATCGCTCGAACTAGTCCCATTTCCATTATGTTTGTAAACATATTTCATTATTTGATATTAATGAAATATAGTGTTATTTCTGCTGCATCTCTGTATTTATGGTTATATTTGTAATTTATTGCTTTCCTATTTAAATTCGGGTCAGTGGTTTCAGAGGGGTTTGCTATTTCTCTGTTTTTCTTTACATGTCCCCAATGAGGTCACGATATAAGGAGTTAGGACTCGAACGAACCTTTGCAAGACCAGCCTCAGAAATCACAACGGCCTCCCATGGAGGAAGAAAAGAAAGACGAGGGAGCAGGAGATCTTATCAAAATATTGCTTGAGGGAGGCCCTTGAGAAACAAAGGAACGCGATGATGGTTAACTTTGCCCAAATCCTTCAACGGTTGCCCACCGGCGGTGCATCCACATCCAATAACCACTCTGGAGGCTCCACACCTTTTAAGGTATAAGTAAACTTTGACATTCCCATATTTGAGGGCCAAATAGATGTAGACACAGTAGATAAATGGTTGAATCTACTAGAAGGATATTTTTCTGTTCATGATTTTTCCAACCGAGAAAAGATTACTTTTACTCTTCTCAAATCCACCCCCCATGTCAAGGATCGGTGGTAAACCTATTGTGAGCAGAAGGATGAAAGTACGACCTCACTGTTTTCATCCACTTCCACTTGGAATTCATTTCGAGACACCATCAATGAGCAATACTACCCTGTCAGGAGCTACGAGGACAAATACATAAAGTGAACCACGCTACGGCAGGGAAGGAACCAAGATATGTCAGAGTTTACCAATGTTTTTCATACCCTTCACATGAAGTTGGGTATTAAGGATTCTAAGAAACATTTGGTACTCAAGTACCGTGGTTGCATACATAAATACATCCATGATGAGATGGAGTTCCTGGACATCTCCTCGCTCGGCATGGTGTACTGAAATGCCGTCAAGATCGAGTAGAAGTTTAAATAGAAGAAGCGAGAATTTGTTACTGCGAATCCGAAGCATGGGAAAGGTGCCCCCAAACCACATAAAAAAGGATAAAGCCAAGGCGGCATGGCCCAGGACAACTCGCCAAGGCCACAAGCAAAGGACAACACTACGAAGCCGAAGAAGGACACGAGAAAGTGGTGTGAGTTCGATAAGAGCTCCACCCACAACACAAGTGAGTGTCAAACAGTCATTAGTGGCTGAATTGAAGGCTTCAGAATCAGATGCATGTTCCGAATCTCATTCATAACCTGACAAGGGGAATGACAAAGGGAAGCAGATTATTGATGTGGAGCCCAACGCCACCATCACCACCACAAAGATCCAGAAGGAGGAACCCGAAGATCCAGAGGAGGAGCATCTCTTCCACTTCCAGATGTGGGTAAAGGGTTCCGCGCTACAATTCATTGTCAACAATGAGATCCAAAAGAAACTCATTGCAGTAGAGGTCATGAAGTGGTCGGGCTTACTGACCACAACACACCCACAACCGTACACCATCGGGTGGCTTCACCAAGGACGGGATCTCCACATGAGCCAACAATGTCGCCTTCCATACAAAATCAATCCCTTCACGGATGAGGTATTATGTGATGTTGCTCCCCTTGATTTTTGTGATCTATTATTAGGCCAACCATACTTGTGGAAGTGACATGCTGTGTATGAGTCAAGGCCTCGCGCTATTATTGTTACATTGGGAAATAAGTTGTACAGGATACCAGAGGTAGCACCATCTACCACCATCTCTCTGGTTACTACAAAACAATGCAGTAAGCTCATTTAAAAAACCAAGATATTTTTTTCCTAATGATATGCCCTTAAGGAAAGAAGAAGTCAGTGGAAACGACCTCCAGACAAGGCCTCTCCACATGACAACAACAGATGGACAAGGTCATGGAGGAGTATGAGGACATCTTCATGTCCCCTGCAGGGGTGCCTTTACATTGTCAAGTCAAACACTCCATCGATTTGATCTCAAGTGCGTCGTTACCCAATGGACCAATCTATCGGTGCTCTATTCTGGAGAACGATGAAATTAAGAGGAAAGTTCAGGAGTTGCTGCAGAAAGGTCACATTCGACCAAGTTCATCACCCTGTGGGAGCCCAATCGTGTTGGAACAGAAGAAGGATGGGACTTGGAGACTCTGTATTGACTATCGAGCACTGAACAAGATCACTATCTGGAATAGCTACCTGAACCCGCAGATTGATGACCTTCTGGAACAACTTAAGGGGGAAAAGTATTTCTGCAAGATCGACTTGAAGTCTGGATATCACTAGGTACCAATCCAATGCTCCAGTGTGTGGAAGACTGCCTTCAAAGCCAAGGACGACCTTTTCGAATGGTTGGTTATGCCTTTCGGGTTGACGAATGCTCCTGCAACCTTCATGAGGCTTATGGATGACATCTTGTGTCCATTCACCAACTCATTTGTAGTGGTATACTTGGAGGACATCTTGATCTTCAGCTAGAGTTGGGAAGAGCACCTCCACCACATTCGACAGGTTCTCCAAACACTACGGTAACACAAACTGTGTGCCAATTTAGATAAATGCACTTTTGGCATGACCTAGGTTCAGTATTTGGGATACATTATTGATGAACAGGGTGCATGTGTATCCAACCAAGATCCAAGTCATTCGGGATTGGCCAGCGCCAACCATTTTGATGAAGCTCCGTAGCTTTCTGGGTCTTGCCAATTTCTACCACAGGTTCGTGTTGGGGTTCTCTCATATCACTTGGCCCTTGAGTCAAGTCACCAAAGGAGGAGAGAAAGGAAAATTATTTTGGTCTGAATCTCAACAGAAGGCATTCGCAGAGTTGAAACATCACCTATGCTCTGGACATGTGCTCACATTACCAGACTTGCAACAACCATTTGATATCAAGATAGATGCCTATGACTATGCTATTGGGGCAATCCTTACTCAATAGGGGCATCCAGTGGCATATCACAACGAGACACTTCCAGACACAGCCCGAAAGTATCCCACTAATGAAAAAGAGATGTATTCCATTGTGTAGGCCTACTGACAATGGAAGCGGTACATTTTGGGGAAGGAAACATTCATCCACACAAACCACCGACCCCTATAGTTCATACAGACACAAGGGAAGGTGCAGAATGATCGCCATCAGAAGTGGTCCACATACCTGCAACAATTCCATTTGAATATCAATTACAAGAAAGGCAACACAAATAATGTTACAGATTGCCTCAGTCGACCACCGATCATGGTGTTAACCACCGTGCTAAACTCTTGTGGGCACGAGACTTTTGATTGGCCACTTCTCTACAAAAGCAACCTAGAATTCGACCACACATACCATACGCTCTTGGAGGGTTAGCAAGTTATGGATTTCCACCTCCAGGATGCTCTGTTATGCCACCTGGGACACCTTTGTGTTCCTTCAAACGAGCGTGTGAAGATGATTTGGGAAGCGTACTACAGTCGGGCTGTTGGGCATTTCGGGGTCAAGAAAATGATGGTAGTATTGCAGAAGTATTTCTATTAGCTAGATCTTTGACATGATGTCAGGAAGTACATTAGATCCTGCACTACCTTCGCCATTGCCAAATTGACCATCAAGAAGCAAGGTCTCTATACTCTGCTGCCTACCCCTAATCAAACTTGGGAATCCATCTCCATGGATTACATGTTAGGCCTTCCTTCTACTAAGCATGACAATGACTGTGTTTTTGTGGTCATCGACAGATTCTCGAAGATGGCCATTATGGAAGCTTGCAAGAAGAGTATCACAATAGAAGCCATTACTAAACTCTTATTTGAATGAGTGTGGGTACACTTTGGGATCCCACAGTCTATCATCTTAGACTGAGACAACAGGTTCCTCAATACATTTTGGTCCAATCTCTAGTTGATGCTGGACACCAAGCTCACTAAGTCCACAACTTTCCATCCCCAAAGTAATGGCCAGACATAGGTCATAAACAGGATGATCGTACACATTCTGCGCATGTACAACTCAAAACATCCATGCACATGGCATGAGAGCCTCCCCTATGTTCAGCCCAGCTAAACCCAGGCTCTCCACAACTTGACTAGCCACATCCCTTTTCAAGTGGGCTTGGGATTCCAACTACTTTGTCCCATTGATGTGGCCATACCATTTGCAGCAAATCGAGCATATTTGGCTCATGTCCAATCTGAATCCGACAAGGAAAATAACTTCATTGAGCACATTCAACACATCCCCCAATAGGTCCATGACATATTGGACAAAGCCAATTCTAAGTACAAGTAGTGGCATGATCAACATCGGGTTCCACACAAGTTCCAAGTCGGCGACAAAGTTTGGCTACATTTGCAGAAGGAGCACCCCTTGCTGGGCCCCACCACAAGATTCGTCCACTTCGATATGGGCCATACACCATCACCAAGGCTATGGGAGGTGATGCTTTTGAGCTTAGCATTCCCCCATTCCTTTTCCTGCACCCAATGTTCAATGTGAATCTCCTTGGGCCATACTTTCCACCATTACTGGACACATCCGACATTGCAGAACAACTCACACCAACAGAGTTAAATCAATACTACATGGAACAAGCTACAACTAATCGGATCATGGAAACATAGATTGAGAACACTCACCAGCAGAAGATCCAATTGTATCGAGTTGTTAAAGCCGACCAACTCCTACACCAAGGAAAATGGCTCACTAGGGACCAAGTTCAGCAAAAGTTTCCTCATCTCATGGAGGAACTCAATGCAATGGACCCCCACCATTGTTTCTTTCAGTTCTTCAGTTTCCTTAATTATAGCATGATTTACTATTTTTGGCAGTTTTTCGGGTCCTAAATTTTCGGAGCCGTTTTGAGGCCCTAAACGACGTTTTTATGGAAATATTAAATCCAAAAAATTTCATTGAAATCAGATTTCAGTTGTAGTCCTTGGAGATATCTTTCCAACGAGGTATCATGCACATCAAACAACGATAATATGACAAAGTGACAACCCAGGGAAGTTGGCTGCCCAACTAACCCCAACGAGGCCCATAAATTCTTGGTGTTACATATTGTGGGGTTAGGGTTTTCTCTTATTATTCAATAATAAAAAGGCCCTTGAGCCTCATTGTAACGCAGTTCAGAGGCATGTAGCCACCACATCTCTTCTCAGAGATAAGCTACCATCACCAGAACTAGTCCCATTTCCATTCTGTTTTTAAGCATATTTCATTATTTGATATTAATGAAAGATAATGTTATTTCTGCTGCATCTATGTATTTATGATTATATTTGTAATTTGTTGCGTTCCTGTTTAAATTCAGGTCAGTTTTTGTCAATATTAATACATGGAGCATCATGGTGAGGGAAATACGTAGTTATGTCATCTCCCTTGACTTTCATGCTTGAAGACTATTCTATGATATGAAGCCAAAGCCTTCCTTCACAATCTTATGTAGAAGATTAAATGCTTTAATAGAAATGTTGTCAGTCAGAAATGCCATTAGATATCATGCCAGATGTATGAACGGTAGCCGATTTTTTTTTTTAAAACTCAGCTTAGTACTTATCTTTCCATTATTGTGTAAAAGGTCAAGTTTCTTATTATTAATCCCCTATTTCTTTATGTCGATGCAAAAAAGGTTTCATCCCATTCATGTACTCTGGAAATTTCAAATAATTAAGAATCTTCTTATGTACACTTAAATTTTATTCTAATTAAGAATATTATATTTGCATCCTTGTGTAATATACTATGCAATTTCCATATAATTGGCGAGAATTGGAAACTTAGTTGGTGCCCTGTTATTAGGGAACAATGACTTTAGTGATAGGTGTATTGTAATCAATGTCTCGGTAATCTTTGGTTTTTCCTTTCTATTATGTTATGCAAGCATCGTAGGACACATTACTATTATGTTAGTAATATTGTATCAAAAATTTTTAAGTTGGAAACTGACTTCCTCATTAATTAAAATTTCGTATTATGCTTTGAAATCGTGTTATGTAAGTCATAATATCCATTCTAATGCTCTTAGTACGATAATGGAATAAAATTTGCGGTTTAAAATTATATGAGATATAGTTTCTATAATTTTATATAAACTGTTTAATTTTTGATAATGTACAACTTATTTTGCATTTTTATGGGCTTTACTCTCCCACCAAAGGTCATTTGAGTTCGAGTTCATGGTAGTGATAAGTCGATGAGAGATATAGGGAAGTCATGTGTATTGTTTTCTGATTGTAAGTATTTCTCATCATCTGCAGCAAGGACTAGGGACAAAGGTATGAAGTACTATAGTGCGATGATAAAATCCTATTACGTCCTTATTACATTAGTTTGTGCTAGTGCCCATTTTCATTTGCACACAGGCATGAATAACACTAAGTGTTGAAGGACATCCCCACTCCTACACAACTTTAAAGAAGTTTGTTTCTGTTAGTGCAATCAATGGATATATGATTTTAGTTTTGTTTCTATGTGCAGGAGGATTTTTTGAAGGGATAATAGTTCTAGATTTGGATTTTGGAGAAAGTGGTGATTTCATCAAGTCTTCTATCCATGAAAAAGCTCCATATGAGGATATAGTTATATGGAATAGAGATGTCCAAAAGCAAGAAATCGTCCTACCAATTGAGTTTGATGAAAACATGGAGACCACACAAAAAGTTTGTCCCTCGATTCTATGGATAAAGATATTGCTTTTTGTAGTTTCCCGAGGTGAAAATAGAGCTAGAGTCTTTGATTCTTATAGGTTATCCTTCCTCAAAAGGTATATCTTCCTCCTACCCATTTGTGACTTACAATGCTCCTACTCTAGTTTCCCCAACAACCCAACCGGTTGTATCATTTAACCAGGATTCCATACTTTCACCCCAAATTAGCCTATCTAATGGCTCTATAGAGGGATTAGCAAGAAGTACCATAGAGGATTTACTCTTGGAGAAGAAAAAAGATCCTCCAATGTTCAGTTTTCTATTGTACCAAGAACTGGTAGCTCTATTGACCTTGGCAATCTTGTTTCAAAGGAAAACACCACTGAGGATTCATTGTCTCCCCTTCCTACGTATACACACAGACCTAGAATGATGCAAAGAAGTTTCAGAAGTTATTCATTTGATCAATTAAGGACTAATCCTAGAATCAATGAGGCTTCCTTTCACCCCTAATTTTCTCCTATATATACTTATGTTGCGGAATTTCCAAGCACAACCCATAGATTGCAACCCCAGTTGTCTGACTTGCAAGGGATGACAATCAGGCATGCCTCAAGGTCAATGCACTGAGTTTTTAGCACATGAGATATACAGGTTTGAAATTTATTGTTCTATTTTATTCTTTCTTCTGGCTTTGAGCTGGAAAATCTTAGGGCCTAAACACAATTCTAAGCTTTTTAGGCACCCAAGTTCTCATTTTATCATGGGTGCTACACACTGGTCACTTGCAAAATAATATAATATTATGTTGTTGGGAAATTTTATGATATTTTCTTTGGTTATGTTCTATGTGCTTGTAATGTTGAATTTGGAACTTGGTGTGCTAGTTTATTGTTTCAACTGGAAAGGTTATGTTTGTTTTCATATTTCGCGTATTGACCTCTTGTTTCATTTTGGCAGGTTAGGTTTTGTTTACATGCTTGGTGTACTTGCTCATTGTTTCATTTGGGAAGGTGAGGTTTGTTTTCATACTTTTGTTATACTATTGTAGCTGGGTTGTTTTGTTTATTTTTCATTTTGTCTTCTTCATTCCATTTTACTACCAACATTGTTGGATTTTCTTGGATTTACCTTTTAGCCTTTTTGGGTTCCATTGTGTGGAAAATATTTATTAAACTCTTAAAATGAAAAGTTAAAACCACTTCATTCTAGAGCAACTAGATCCAATATTCCTGTTTTTCTTTGATTTTGAGTGGGATTTGTCTATTTTGGCATTTGGTTGCTTGTATTTTTGGCTTCTCTTGAGAATAAATATATACAAGAGGAAAAAAAAGGGACTCTTTTATTCCATTGCAACACCAATGTTGTTGTTTTTCACTCTTAGTTGTGTTCAATATTGGACTCTTCATTTATTATTGGATTTTGGGACATCTGCCCATATTGGTAGATGGCCCGATTTGATATTTTAAATGATTAATAGGGATTTTTATGCATTTGTTCTAGGTTTTTATATTACTCTTTGTAATTAGGTTCATATTTACCTTTTTTCCCATTATACAATTGGTTTATTTTGGTTTAGGTTCCCCTATTTAGTTCATGTGGGCTATTAGTTTCTTGTGGCATTTATTGCACTTGTGCTACTATTTTATTCATTTTAGGATGGTTTTGCAGTAAGGATACTGAGGACTTGGCTTCTTCTATAGTCCCAAGATTCTTCATCACTTGGGATGATTTATTTATTCAGGTTTCTCTTGACCAGTTATGTAATTGGGTTCGTTTGTTCATGAGTTTCATGAGTTTGGAGGAGTTGGCTTCTTCTATAGTCCTAAACTTCTCCATCACTTGGGTGTTGATTTATTTATTCAGGTTTCTCTTGAGAAATTATGTAATTGGGTCGGTTTGTTCATGAGTTTCATAAGTTTGGAATCTGGAAGGAATTTTGATTTTCATTCTATTAGTAGATTTCTTCTATACACTTTTGTGCTTGATATATTTTGTTATTTTATCCTTTCAGTATGATTTGGAGCTTTTGTAATATTTCAATATTTTGGTGTTACTGTAGACAAGTAATGGGATGCAATTGAACCATGGGTTTGGAAGCCATTTGACATTTGAAATTTTGAGTTTTGAATAAGCAAGACTTAAATGCCATCTCTAATTCAATACCCAAACCAACTTCTGTTGTAGACAACTTGATTGGCTGAAATAAAGCATGAAATTCAAGATTCTAATCAATGTTCACTACTAATAAGCATTGTATGAAACAAGTGGTGACAGTACCACCAATCAAGGGACAACTCTAGTCTTAAGATGTGATATTTTTCTAAAAGAATAATTGGAGGGAAAAATGTAATTGATATATATATATATATATATATATATATATATATATATTTATATATTATATAATATAATATATATTATATATATATATATAATAATTATATATATATATATTCAGCTTCACCTCTAAATCTTAAATATAATGCTTTGATAAGCAATTTTGCACTTGGCTCCAAGTCCTAAAAGCTTCTGCGAGTTTCCAATAGTGGAAAACTTCGTAACCGCTCACCATAGCTCAACCAACAACTACATCCCTTATATACAAACCTACGAAAAGGAAAATGTATTGTCAATAATGGGATTTGAACACATGCTCTTCTGGACTATTAGGCACGACTATGTGTTTGTGGCAGCTGGTGTATTCTTGCCTTGAATCCAACTTCTCAAGCAATAACTCTGAATAAAGCTAAGTCTGGCTAAGAAGCTCATCCAATTTGTTAAATAACACATGATCCATTAGTGAACTCCCATTCCTCAATTTATTTTCCATTTCCTTCTTTTCAGATTCAGCTTGCTCTTCATGTTTCTGGCAACTCAAGAGCCACAGAGGATTGCCACAAATACACTAGCCAACTTGTAAGCTACAGGTGCATCACAAAGAATTTCCAATGCGAAAATGGCATGCCATAAATCCTTCTAATATGAAAAGGTAGATGCTTATTTGTATCCAATGAAGGGTTATGCTTCCAGACAAGAGCCTAAAAATTTGCTTTTACTCGGACAAGAAGCCTAGAAAAATTGCTTTTACTCGGGGGAGGGACTTGTTGCTTAGCACAACCCTTGTTTTAGGGATTTGTTTCTCAACAACAACCCTTGTTTTAGGCATGAAGGGCTATGCTTCCAGAGAAGAGTATGGAACAATTGCTTTTACTTGGGGCAGGGACTTGTTGCTCAACAACAACCCTTGTTTTAGTATAACTCAGTGGCTATTCAGTGTACTGACCCACCCTTATCTCCAAAAAAGAAAAGATTATCTTTACGCTTTGTAAAATATAAGGTGCCATCTTAGGGTTGTAAATATATCTTAATGTTTTTTTTTTTTAGATTTTAATTAATTTGCTGGTGAAATATTATAAAAAAATTATTTTTTATTTTTTATTTTTTTTCTTCAATTTTTAAATAAATTTATTTATCATATATATTAGATTAATGATGATCAGTTTTCACTAAAATCAATATGGGCTATCAGATCTTAAGAAGGTAATAGACTAGTAATTGCTCCAAAAAAGTGCAAAGATACATCGATAGGATTGTTAAATTGGAAAAAATTCATAACAAACATAAATCACTTGAAAACCAGGCCAAAAATGCCATACTATAGCTGAAAGATTTGCACATTTTGAAAGGGGAATGTAACACAGACAAAAGACAAGTGAGTACAATTCAAATTTAAATAATGGAGGTAACAAATTTATCTACTAAATATGGCTTCATTTTCTTGCAAGCAGAGACTGAGCACTTCTTGCCAATTCATTGTGAGGTTCCTTCATTTGTTGAGCATTCAATAGAGCAAGAAAATTCTTGTCATTAGAATTAAGGATTGGTTGGATAGATCTGTGATGAAATAACTAAATTGAACAATTAAAACATGACTCTTATAAGGTGTACTCACACAAACATGACCAACTAGTAGGGTGTAGAGCTACTAAGCTATCCATGACTCTTATAATATGAAGACATAACAAATATGACCATCTGGTAGAGCCTCTAGATTGTTGGCTAAGTATGATGTTTATGGAAATCATAATCCATAATTTCTAATGAGAAACCGGGTGCAAGTTTTGCATCACTGCTAATGAATGAGATATAAAACATTTGTTGCAAATCATTTCATGTTGAAAAATGTCTTCTAGGTGGGTGGTATCCTTTCAAGCTAGATCTAGGGTTCTTAACCTATTCTTTAACATGCCCACTTGATGTGTTGCAGAGACTATGTGAAGTGATACATAGATTACATGTGATGCCTAAGTTATTGAGGTTTAAAATCAAAGTTCAAGCAATTGGTTCTTGTAGAGAAAATTTGGTCATCCCTGAAGGCTCCATGCAAAAGATAGTGAAACTTTTATGCAACTTTGTAAGATCCTTTCTGATGACATTTTTTTCAAAATAAGTGTAGATGCCAAGTGGAAAATGATATCCTATAAAGAATATAGAATGAACGTGATAATAAAAGTAAAGTATGATAAATCAATTATCAGTTGAACAGAGCAACAAGTTTTCTAACTTAACAGAGTAACAAAAAATTCCTTCAAAAGTTCATCAAATTAGTTACATCAAGTTCACAATCTAGAGAAGGCATTATTTGTGGAATTTCAAGATAGGTCAGATCTTCTAAAACTGGATTTATGCAGATTGTCACATTATATTTGTTCCAAGATTTACAATCTTTGCTGGTAAATGAAGAGGCAAAGAAGACTCATTACTCTACCTATATTTGTCCAATGGTTGTACCAAGCTACCAATGCACATCCCTACTGTGCAACCTTAGGAAATGAGACAATGGTTTAGGTCCTAATGGGGACACATTAGTGCATTGACGACGTAAATGTGTAATAGTTTGAGGGCCATAAGTCGTTTCTATGGAAAGAAAAAAATAGAATTATCCTTACCATGTTTAGGTATGCTATTGTATGCTCAACTGCCATGGGATATGACAATAACACTCCTGGAATATTTAATCAAATGCCACCAACACAGAGCAGTGATTTCAATGATTGAAGAACCTTATTTAGATCTTCAAGCATGATTAAAGCAAGGAACAAGTCCATCACTGCAAAAGGCTTTACATGCTGAACATAATAAAGAAATGATGCATTGAATAACTTGATTTTCTCCCAACACTATTTACCTTATGAAACAAAGTGGAAATAATAAACTAGTAGAAAACCAAAAATTAAATCCTAGCAATAAAGTAAGATTCTCTGAAAATATTTAAAAAAAATCACCAACATAGAGCAATGATTTCAACGATCTCCTGAATCTATGGTATGAACTTGATAATAAAATCAAGTATGAAAGTAAGATTCTCTGAAAATATTAAAAAAAAAATCACCAACATAAAGAAATGATTTCAATGATCTCCTATAAAGAATCTACGGTATGAACTTGATAATAAAATAAAATTAAGTATGATAAATAAATTATCAGTTGAACATAGCAACAAGTTTGTTAGCTTAATAGAGTAACATTAAATTGCTTTAAAGGTTCATCAAATTAGTTAGCTTATTCAATAGTCAAATAAGGGAAAGTATGATTGGGTGGTTGATTCTCAAGAATACCCTAGCACATATAGACTGATAGACTTCAACATACACAACTTTTTTATATGGTTGTTACATGACGTAGAAGGCATTCTTCGTGAAGCATCAATACTCTGCAATAATGGTTTTGCATTGATAGTTTCAATCCTGATTTTGATGTGATCATTCATCAGATGTATAAAGGAAAGTTGAAAAGAGTTACTATCTCCTTCTTGGTTATGCCTTCCTCTCATATTTATTAGTTTAAATTCATGAGCCAATCTAATGCTTGATCTTATAAAGAGGTTACTTACCTATTCTATTCCTCTTAAACTTGTGCTCTAGGATTTAAAGGAGCTAAGAAATAAACATATAGGTAAAATTGCAATGAGGTTGAACTTTGCTAAAATAGAATATAGTCTAGCCTCCAGGCAAGAACTTTTCACACGGCCACATTGAAGTGAAAAGGGACTTGCGTGAAACTTTACAAATGCACAAAGCTTGGTGCACGACCTTGAGAGAATATGGCTATGAAAAACCATGATTTTGACCATAAATAATGAAAATTTTCATATTTTGACATTGTAAAAGAATTCTTAGGCCATCAAAGCTTGTAATTCCTAAAGTGTGTCAAAGACTTTGTCGGAGTGGGGACACCTGAATGCATTGACAATGTAAATGTGTAATAGTTTGAGGTCCATATGCCATTTATATGAAAAGAAGAAAAAATTGAATCATCCTTACGATGTTTAGGTATGGTATTGCATGCTCAACCACTGTGGGATATGAAATAACACTCGTAAAATATTTAATCAACGATCACCAACACAGAGCAATGACTTTAATGATCATAGGACCTTATCTAGATCTTCAAGCATGATTAAAGCAAGGAACAAGTCCATCACTGCAAAAGGATTTACGTGCTCAACATAAAAAAGAAATGATGCATTGAATAAATTGATTTTCTCCCAACACTAAGCATAGGAAACAAAGTGGAAATAATAAAACAAGTAGAAAACCAAAAATTAAAACCTAGCAATAAAGTAAGATTCTCTGAAAACATTTAAAAAAAATCACCAACGCACAACAATGATTTCAATGATATCCTGCAAATAATCTACGGTATGAACCTGATAATAAAATTAAGTATGATAAATCAATTATTAGTTGAACAAAGCAACAAGTTTGTTAGCTTAATAGAGTAACACAAAATTGCTTCAAAGGTTCATCAAATTAGTTAGCTTATTCAATAATCAAATAGGGGAAAATGTGATTAGGTGGCTGATTCTCAAGAATACCCTAGCACATATAGACAGATAGACTTCAACATACAAAACTTTTAGATGGTTTTTACATGACCTAGAAGGAATTCTTTGTGAAGCATCAATAGTTTGCAATAATGGTTCTGCATGGATATTTTTAGACACGATTTTAATGTGATCATTCATCAGATGTATAAAGGAGAGTTGAAAAGAGTTGTTATCTCCTTCTTGGTTATGCCTTCCTCTCATATCGATTAATTTAAATGCATGAGCCAATCTAATGCTTGACCTTATAGAGAGGCTACTTAACTATTTTTATCTACTTAGGTATTTTTCTCCACATAAACTTGTGCTCTAGGCTTTAAAGGAGCTAGGACATAAACATATAGGTAAAATTGTAATGAGGTTGAACTTTGCTAAAATAAAATATAGTCCACCATCCATGCAATACTTTTTCGCATGACCACATTGAAGTGAAAAAACTTTGCAAATGTACAAAGCTCAATGACAGACCTTGAGAGAATCTGGCTATGAAAAACCATGATTTTGACCATAAATAATGCAATTTTGCATATTCTGATGTTGTAAAAGAATTATTATGGATCCATTCCCATCAAAGAGTGTAATTCCTTCCGTGTGTCAAATACTCTATTGGAGTGGGGAAACATTAACGCATTGATGACGTAAATGTGTAATAGTTTGAGGGCCATAAGTTGTTTCTATGAAAAGAAGAGAAAAATTAAATTATCCTTACCATGTTTAGGTATGCTATTGCATGCTCAACTGCCATGGGTTATGGCAATAACACTCGTGAAATATTTAATCAAATGTCACCAACACATAGCAATGATTTCAATGATTGAAGAACCTTATCCAGATCTTCAAGCATGATTAAAGCAAGGAACAAGTCCATCATTGCAAAAGGCTTTACCTGCTCAACATAATAAAGAAATGATGCATTGGCTAAATTGATTTGCTCCTAACACTATTTACCATAGAAAAAAAAGTGGAAATAATAAAACCAAAGAAACAAAAATTAAAACCTACCAATAAAGTAACATTCTCTAAAAAATTTTAAAAAAAATCACCAACACAGAGCAGTGATTTCAATGATCTACTGTAAAGAATCTACGTATGAACCTGATAATAAAATTAAGTATGATAGATAAATTATTAGTTGAACAAAGCAACAAGTCTGTTAGCTTAACATAGTAACATAAAATTGCTTCAAAGGTTCATCAAATCAGTTACCTTATTCAACAGTCAAATAGGGGGAAGTATGATTGGGTGGCTGAATCTCAAGAATACCCTAGCTAGGGCTGACCGCAGGTGCGTTTTTTGACCAAACTTTGACTGGGCTGAATTTGATTGTTTTGAGGGTTGTTTTATCTTGTTGTTTGGAGGCTGAAGTTGACTGAAGTTGACCGATTTTCTTAGGGTCAAATCCGCCTTGTTGACCAGCGTTGACTTTTCTAGTTAGGGATCTTTTGCTGCTATTATAAATTATCAGATTTGTAAATTGTATTCTCTCTCTATTGAACTATTGAAGACTAAAAGAAGATTTGATAAAGGGTTTCCCCACATTGGGGTTTATCCTTGGTTGGTGCCACATCTTGTGTCATCTTGTCTTGGCTTGTCTTCTACTGTTTATGTTTATGTTCTATCTGCGTTTTACTATCATGTTGATGTGATTGCTAATTTGAATATTAATACTGGGATAATAAAGAAACCAAAGTAAAATTGCTCTAAAGCATAGAACATACCATTGTTGCCTAAAATAAACACTTTCTCATGTGGGTACTAGTGAGCTTGTTCTTCAAAAACATTTCAATGGATAAGTTGACCCTCTGGTACAACAGGACCAATGTATTAAACTTCTCCTTCACCAACTTCTTTGCAATGTGAGGGATCAAGTGGTCCTTCGCCAAATCAAGGATGATTCCCTTTGCCTTGGTCGATTTCAAATTATGCTCCAAGAAGTGCTTGGGATCAATGGAAGGTGTAGCCTCTATGTCCACAAGATACCATAGTTCAACTTTCTCCAAAAGATTCTACAACCTACACTTTTAGATGGTTGTTACATGACCTAGAAGGAATTCTTCATGAATCATCAATTGTTTGCAGTAATGGTTCTACATGGATATTTTCATAACTAATTTTGATGTGATCATTCGTTATATGTATAAAGGAAAGTTGAAAAGAGTTGTCATCTCCTTCTTCATTATGCCTTCCTCTCACATTGCTTAGTTTAAATTCATAAGCCAATCTAATGATTGATCTTATAGAGAGGCTACTTACCTATTCTATTCCACGTAAACTTGTGCTCCAAGCTTTAAAGGAGCTAGGAAATGAACCTATAGGTAAAATTGTAATGAGGTTGAACTTTGCTAAAATAAAATATAGTCCAACCTCCAAGCAAGAATTTTTCGCATGACCATGTTGAAGTGACAAGGGACCTGCATGAAACTTTGCAAATGTACAAAGCTCAGTGCAGGACCTTGAGAGAATATGGCTATGAAAAACCATGATTTTGAACATGAGTAATGCAACTTGGCATATTCTGATGTTGTAAAAAAATTCTTAGGGATCCATTCCCATAAAAGCTTGCAATTCCTACAATGTGTCAAATATTAGATGATCCAAAATACATAAACTATAGTTTAATTATTTAGAGTCTAATATTCAACTATCTAGAATATTTAATTAAATATTAGAGACATTTTAGAATAGCTAATTGTTGTAAAAGATATGACATCTAGAAAGGTGTCGTTTCTAAGGAACTAATTTAGGACAATAGTTAGGAGAGTTGTTATGATAACATTAAATGTAAATGGGCACTTGTAAATGAAATAAGTGATGCATAACAAAATTAGTTTAGGACACACACTTATTTAAAGCTTATTTCTCTTCTCTTGCAATAGGTTAGACACAATCACTCAACACTCTTGCAAGTGGAGAGAAACAAGCTTTAAATAGACATGTGCCCTAAACTAATTTGGTTATGGATCAACTATTTCATTTACAAGTGTCTATTTACATTTAATGCTCTCATAAAAGCACTCCTAACTATTTTCCTAAATTAGTTCCTAAGAAACGACACCTTTCTAGATGTCATATATTTGACAACAATTAGCTATTCTAAAATGTCTCCAGTATTTAATTAAATATTCTAGATAATTGAATATTAGACTCTAAATAATTAAACTATAGTTTATGTATTTTGGATCATATAACATTCCCCCCTTTGATTACAACATATAAAAACCTCTTCCTGGAACTTAGTAAACTTTATCCCACCATGTGGTTTTGTGAAAATATATGAGATATGATCTTATGAAGGACAATATACTAGTTTGATGACGTCCTTTGTGATGAGTGTCCTGATGTAATGATGCTTTGTGTCCACATGTTTTGTTTTGGAATGGAAAATTGGATTTTTGGCAAGTTTTATGGTTGACTGAATGTTGATGAATAAAGATGTGGCTTTTGCTTGAGGAATGCCTAAATCCTGCAAAACTCTGCACAAGCAAACAATTTCACATGTTGCTTCCCATGCTGATATATATTCTGCTTTCGCTGAAGAAGTGGCCAATGTAACTTGCTTCTTGCAACTCCAAGAAATTGCACTTGTTCCAATGTTCATTAAATACGTTGATGTTGATGCCTAATCATCAATAATTCCAACACAATATGCATTTGAATATCTGCCAAGTACAAATTTCTTAGTCTTTTTGTAAAGAAGACCAAAATATTTCATCCTTTGGATATATCTAAGGAACCTTTTTGATGCATTCTAGTGGCTTTCCTTTTGTTCATGCATAAAGCGTGATAGAATACTGGCTGCATAATATAAGCTTGGATGAGTGGTTATCAGATAGATCAAACTTCCAATCAACTGTCTATAACTAGTACGTTTACCAATTCCCCCCTTCAAATTTGAAAGTTTTAAGTTTTGTTCCATTGGGGTTAGAATGAGCTTGCAATTTTGCATTCCAAATCTTTGAAGAAGTTCAGATGCATACTTGCTTTTACAAATGAAAATATTGTTTGGATGTTGGAATACTTTAACTCCCAGATAGTAGTGAGGTAATACCAAATCAGTCATCTTAAATCCATCTTGCAACTCCTTTACCTACAAAATATGATCATTATTGTTCCTAGTAATGATCAAGTCATCCACATACATAACTAGAATCACTAGATTTTTACCCTGTTGGCGCACATATAAAGTATCATCAAATTCACTTTGCTTAAAGCCAATTTAGTGAAGGTACTTGTCCATTTTGCATACCAAGCTTGTGGATCTTGCTTCAATCCGTATAAAGCCTTAATCAATTTTCATACTTTGTGTTCCTTCCATTCAATCTCAAAACCTGGAGGTTGAGTCATATATACTTCTTCCTGCAAGTCCCCATTGAGGAAGGCACTTTTAATATCCATCTCATGGACTTTCCATCATTTTTGAGTTGTTAATGAAATTTCTAATATGATGGTGTTTCATTTTGCTATAGGTGAAAAAGTTTCCTCATAGTTGGTTCCTCCTTGTTGTGCAAAACCCTTAGCAACAAGCCTTGCCTTGTACTTGTCAATGTCTCCATCTCGCTAATACTTCATTTTGTAAACCCATGTGCATCTGATGGGTTTCATATTTTTAGGACAATCAAAATGTTTCCAAGTGTCATTTTCCATCATTGCCTTATATTCTTCAACCATTTCCTTTTTCCATTCTATATGTTTTACTGCCTCTTTTTATGTGGAGGGCTCAATAAAAACATTTGTTATTAAGGTAAAATTTTCTTCATTTATTTGTGAATTTTGTGTTCTTGTTTTATTTTCTTCATTTGACTTGACATCCTTTAAAAGTTGAATGACCCATTTAGGTAGTTGATGTTCACTTGTTTGTGGATCTAAATAATCACTATCATTATAAAGTGGATTGATATAAACATATGTTGTTTGATCATCTGAAGGTTCAGGGGGTGGAGAGTCACTGTCAGATGAACTGCTGCTAGAAGACTCAGATGATTTTCCAGAAGATCCAAGTGGTCTAGATGAAGTAGGTGAGATGGATGAACCATTTTCTGATGAAGGAAATTCAATATCATACCAATGTTGTGTTCTTGGTTGATTTTACTTTTTTCTTTTCTTTTTGTCTCCGTTAATTTCCAATTTTTGTAGAAGAATTTATATCTTTGTGGCACTTTTGCTTTTTGTTTCATCAAATATAACATCCCCACTGAAAATAAACTTTCCATTGAACATAAGATGATATCCCTTCTTTCATCAGAATACCCAATCAATGTACACTTCAAACTTCGTGAATCTGCCTAGTCCAACTTGCACAGGAACCCATATCAGTGTAATTAATTGAGATTATTTAGCATTTTATTTCTATGTTCAAAAATAAGAGAGAGAAGTATTCCCAGATCACCATAGTATGTTGACTTAACAAGTCAAGAAGGTTGGTAGTATGACAAATATTTTGAAATTTAGAATGGACATGAGTAAAAGCTCGACAATCTAAGGGAAAGTGTCTTTCATCTTCAACTCTCTTAGTATCACATAGGTGATAGACTCTTTCATCCTATGGCAATTTGGGAATGGACCAACTTTAAGTTTCACTTTAAACTCATGAGAATTAATTCTTATCTTAGTAATGTTCATTTTCTTCTTCACAGTAGTCAAGACAAATAGATAATTCTAGTTTTCAAGATTAGGGTTGATCACCTCCTTATAATATTTAGTTTCCTTTTCCCCTCTATCTCTTTATCGCCCCAATTTGGAAGTAGTAATATTTTTAATATTATAATTATGCTTCAAGATGATCTCCTTCTTTATCCCCCAATGGCCTAGTCAAGAGTGGGCATCCTTATGCCATCCTCTTGAGCCGAAGGTGGGGGTTTTGGCTATAGTTAGAAGTAATTTTGGGAAACCTCTTGGCATCCATATTGAATAACTTCTTCTTATACATGTCATACCTAGTCATAGCCATTCTTTCAATGGGAGAAAGGATAATTTTAATCGAGGATAAGGTAGGGAGTATTTCTTTTAATCTTGATGTTGTAGGTTATAAATTGTTTTTGGATTTGCTCAGTCTTCCTCTATGACTCTCTAGAAATACAATAACCCCAAACTATACACAATATATATCTATATTATGTTAACATAAGTATATTCAAAACAGCTATTTTTTAAAGTTACATTAATCTCTACGCAAAATATTGTAAGAAAGTTGCATTAATTTATTTTAAATTTTTAATATTATAAGTAGGTTTAGTATTAATTTTTATTTTTTTTTAATAAAATTATAATTTCTAAATTCAGGGTTCCGTGATCCATATTATGAATATTGAGAGATATTTCGGTAAAAATCGCGTAAAGAAACTATAAGTCGATGCGTTTCGAAACAACTAGTGTTGTTCATCTCCATGACAAGATGATGAACTAGATCATGGCATTCCATCAAATAGATGAAGAGAGATGTTTTCTAGCCATTAGAATATAACAACTAGTTTTGACTAAAAAATGATCATTAATTAATAAACAATTTTTTAATTAAAAATTAAGTAATAGATGTAAATTAGTTGTAAATAAAGAATTCAATTAATTTTAGTATTATTATTATTTAATCAAAACAAAGTTCAGTGATAATAGGGTCAAAATTAATTATTCTAAACCATATAACTGAAAAATAGTAATAAGAAAATGAAAAAAAAAAATAACACATAAATAAACAAATAAAATAAAAATAATAAGGTCAAATTTAACTATTCTAAACAATAAAACTAAAAATTAGTAATAAGAAAATGACTAAATAAAATAATAATCAAAATGATGAATTTAATCAATTTTATTATTTAAATCCAAAAAATAATTAATATGGTCAAACCAAAAATATAAATAAAAGATAAATAAAATAAATAAAGGAAATAAATACGATTAAATTAAAGGAATACCAAAATTTTTGATTAAAATAAATATTATAAAAACTTAGGAAAACATGGTAGGTATCCAACATCTAATAATACTCCAACCATTGTTTCTATTTAGTTTGATAGGTCTCCTTTCAATTTCCAAGGCCTCCCTAAAATTATAGTGATGAAATACTTGCAATGATCATTGCCTCTTCAATGCAGATGTGATGGTTTGTCTTTTTTACATATTTTGCCAAAGCGGAAGAGTGAGACCCTCCATATTTGATGTCAGCTGCCTCCTCAAGAATCCTTTGATTAATTGAGCAGATAGTTTTTTTTAGGACAATTTTTCTCAAGGCCTGATTTAAAAAAATCATAAGTTGTTTAATTTACAAAGATCTAGTGCCTCAAACGTTTTTTACGGTGTTGAATTAAATTGTGCATTTAGAAGTGCATTTTAAACAACAAGAAATCATAATCTCTTTGGAAATTGTATTGCAGGATTTTAATTCGAAAATAATTTTTTTGGTCAGACTCCGTGAGATTGTGATTTCTTGTTGTTTAAAATGCACTTTTGAATGCATAAATGGATTCAACGCCCTAAAAATGCCTAAAACACTCAATTTTTGCAAATTATACAACTTAAACCTATAAATTTTAAAAATATATATTAGGTTTTGAGAAAAAATGATGAAGAAAAATGCTCGAAAGTACCATTCAATTATTAGTCATAATAGTAATAAAAACTTAAAAAAAATTAAAAAATTGTTTGTTTGTTTGTTTTTTTTTTAATTTAAATACTAAGCCGTAGTCTAACTTATAGATGAAATGACGCTTTTCATGACATTTTTTTTGGTTAATTTTAACTAAAATTCAACATATATTTTAAAAAACTTGAGTTTAAGTTTTTCAATTTGTAAAATTCGAGTCCCTCGAGGTTTTTCAGGGAGCTAAGTCCATTTATGCATTCAAAAATGTGTTTTAAGTAACAAAAAATCACATTCTTGCTTGAAATTGTATGAGCGTATTCAAATGAAAAAGACTATTTCATCTTTAATTTAGACTATTCCAAATATTAATCTTCAACCAAAAATTAATTTCATTAATCTATTTCTTTTTTTCAAAATTTTAAAGTCTTTTAATGCATTTTAGTTTTAAAAATATAATTATTATTTTTTTATTGGTGGTGGAATTCTAACTATGCAATCCATATATATTCTTTATGTATATTTTGAATGATAAAGAATATTTTATAAGTTATGGTACTCTCAAACCAAATACTATAAGGAAATTTCACTACCCTATGAGTGGAGTTCAAGTTTTCTTTTGGTATAAAAGATTAAGTTAATTTTTAATAGAATATCATTATGTTAATTTTTAAGTAAATATTATAAAGAAGTTTTGTTTTGTTTATTTGTGTTTTTTTCTCTCGATATTTTAATGGAGTAGTTTTTAAGTGTGATTTTTTGGAGTTTTTTTTGGTGGATTTCTAACTGGAATCTGGTGAAATTTTGTGACCAAACCTTGATTTGTGTTGTTTAAACTAGTCTTTTTATTGCAATATAGATTTGGCACCCTCAAAAACCCCAAGACACTTTGATTGTGAAGATCTCCCCTGTCAAACGTGTAATTTCAATGAATCCTTGCCAAATTTTAAACAAATTAAATTGGAAAATAAACTGGAAAACTTTCCAAAAAATCACACTTAAAAACTACTCGATTTTTAATATCTTAAATGGATTCAATTTAAAAAAAAATTGTTATTTTTTTTTAGTAAAATTCATTGAAATTATAATATCATAGAATTATGTTATTTGTTAAATTTTTAGTCAAAATTAAATCGGAAAAGATTTCTTCTTTTGAAGGCTTGTTATCCACATTTTTTTTTTTAATTAATTAATGCTGGTTTTTAAATTAATTTATAATTTAATGTTTTAAATACAAAAGTTTATTAGATTTTTATTTTTCATCATATTTACATAAGAACAAAACATATTTGAAAATGTGCTTTATGGTAAGAATGTAATGATTGTCATTTTTTTTTGATACGGTATGTTATCGTAAATATTCAAATGCACAGCTAAATCATGAAAGTTCTACCAATGGTAAGATTACGGGGAAGTCTACAATGTACAAAATGAGAGTTGCCATTTAAATGTGAAAAGACCCAAGGGGTGGTGCAAGTGCGACTTCTATTGAGTTCCCAATATTTAAATCTCATTGCAAATTAAAGTTATATTAGTATATAATTTCTCAAATTAAAGTTATATTAGTATATAATTTCTCAGATGTTTAGAAAACATAGGAAATTTGTAACTAAATATATCCTGAATATTGTACACATGGGAAAGGGTTAAAGTTAAGGTTTCCTTTGCTTATTGTATTCTTTATGCTTGTTTTGATCTCTAGTATTTTTTTTCCATTGGTTTATCTCTAGTATTGTTACTTTATGAGTTAAGGCCTAAGATGTTGAAATGGCATGTTAAATAGGGATGTGGTATGTTGAGTAGGGATGTGGAGAAGGTATAGAGTTATTGGTAGATTTGGCAAAGGAATGATGTCTACAAATATTATTAATGGATGAAATATTTCTACATTTAAAAAGGTAAATTTTTTTTGAAAATTCTTATTTTTCTCATTAATTATAATGGTTAGTTAAAGAATCATTATAGTTGTTTTGTTAGTTTTTGGAGTACAATCATTGTTTATCACATATTCTATGATTGAAAAATATATTGTTATTAACTTTGATGCAAATTTTAGATCATAGTCTTCACATGTTTGCACATTTTGTGATTAAGCATCATATTGTCAATAACTTTGATATCGGAAATTTTAAATGAGTTTTTTTAGGACTAAACTAATCTTGTAGGCCCTCTTTTTGACCACATATTTGATAAGAATATGACATAAGTTTCAGACACAAATATAGTTCTACCACAATGCAATATTGTTGCATGGTGGAACAATATTCTTAGGAGTTTTACTCAATTCTAATGTGCAAGGGTATTGTATCATGGATATTTCAAGCATGAATAGAGTTCTACAATGATGTAATATATCGTTGCATGGTGGAACAATATCCATATGGTTTTGCTCAATTTTGAATCAACCCATATCATGAAAAAATCAAATCTCTCTCTCTCTCTGACAATGAAATTAGTTACTTGGATTCTTTAGGTTCTTACTCTCTCGTCCCATTAATTCGTGGACTATCTCCCTCTCTCTCTGACAATGAAATTAGTTACATTAATTCTTTAGACTCTTAATCTCTTGCCGCATTAATTCCTGGACCATGGTGTACATTGCTTAATTATGTTATCGTTAACTTTGATATTAGAACATTTCATTTTTTTGTATGACATTGGAATAGTTAATTAAACTCTCGAGACTCTTACTTTCTCGTCCCATTAACTCACAGACCATAGTGTTGATGAATTGTGTGCTTTGTGATTAAAAATCAAATTATCATCAATTTTAATGTTGGAAGTTTTCAATTAATTTTTTATTACATTGAATTTACATAAAAAGAGGGTAAATACTATGTTAGAGTCGGTCTTTACAGTCCTCCGTCAAAGATCATTTCTCTTTATTGCATTTCATTTTTAGGTGTCTCGCTCGTTTCACTCAGTTGCATTCTGTTAGGGGCATGCCATAATCTGACAGAAAGGGTCTTGTTATTAATTACCCCTCATGCATTGCACTGTTGGCTAAGATTTGTTCATTAAAATCAAATTTTTGAGTCACTTATAGCCCTGTTTTAGTCTTTTGATTAGCAAGAGTCATTTGAGTCACTAGGTCTAGGGTTTCAACAATTTTGTCTTCAAAGCCAGCAGGCCAGAGGGAGATTCTTAAGAAGTTGGCATTTCCAATATGTTCATCATCAGATGCTCGACTATGACTTTTCTTCAAAACTCTGTTTTGAAGGAAATTCGTCATTTCATTTTGTAATAAATTGTCATGTAAATTTTCAACAAATTTTTAGTTGTTGAATTCTTCAAACGCAGCCCTGGTCTCCTTTGCCAAATTCCATGTCAGCTATCCCTGCAAAAAATTGCCAAGAAACTCATCATTCAAGCCAAAAATCAAAGGGGAAACAAAAAGATAGAGTTGTATTAATTGTGAAAAAGTGTCAATTTCAAAACATTACAAAAATGGGTTTTGAAGAACCAAAAATCAAATCAATGTCTTTATAAAGGTTTTGCCATAAGGATCAATGCTATTTGCAAGCCAAGACCAAAGACAAACCATTCAAAGTGATTTGGTTGAGTTAGTGCGCCATTTGGGTGAAATTGGAGGAAACTTGGTCGGCGCGGCGCATACAACAGGTGGCGTGGTGCACTGGGAGAAATTGCCCCGTGTAAACTTACACAGGCGTGACGCACTGGAATGGCGCAACGCACTGGGTATGCGGCGCGACGCATACACTTGAAAGCCTGAAAACTGCCTAAATTTCTCCAAATTGCCATTTATTTGCGTCGATTTGCCAGGTAGGGTCAACATCTTAATGTTTCATCCATTTTTGTGCTGAATGATGGTGGTTTATGGATGATAATGATTGAAACAAAAACTTGAAACCCTACCTCTAAAGTGCCTCAAAGGAAGATTGATGTGGGTTCCAAAATCCTTGTTTTGCTACCAAGGTCACTTCTCCTTCTCCATTTCTCCCTTGTTTCATCATTTCCTACCCCCCCTTAGCTCATCAATCCTACATTTTTTTCCTACATTCAAATCCCAAACCCCAAAACACTAGCCCTTACAAAAAAATCTCCTAACCCTATACATAAAACCCCTCAAACCCTCCTCCTTTCCCTAACAAAAGTATCCTAATATCCCCTAATTCCTTACTGTTTTCCCTTTCCTAACATTCCCTTGTTGCATTTTGTTTTCCCTTTGGTGGCAAAATCCAACTATATTACATTGCAAAACAACCGTTTCATACATTAGCAGTCATTCAAGGCAGTTTGTATATCAGCAGTGATGTCATCTGGTCATTCATTTGACTATGAAGTGGAAACCCAAAGTGACTCATCCTTGGAAGGACATGCACCCCGGAGCCCTCATAAAAGTGGCAGACATGTTAGAGAGGAATCGACTACCCTTACAGAATTGCAGGCCTACCCTCTTGCCGTCTCTTGTTTCCAATTTTACTCATATTATGAATTTTGTGAAAATGTTACTTCTATTCAGGTCCATCAGGAGTTGGCTCGCTTATTTGTATTACATTTACATGGTGATCGAGTGACTTTGGCTGGTGTCACTTTCACAGTTACACCAGATTCTATCTCTTTAGCAACCGACATACCGAACATTGGAGAACCATGGAACAAGAAGCAGAAGATTGACCAGCAACATTATGAGCCATACATTAAACCCGGTTTCTTGAGGCAGCTCAAGAGAGTGTTCTCGTTCCGATATCTCAAAGATGAATATGCTCCATTAATGAAATTAATCATGAAGTATTTCAGTTGTGAAGGGCGCTTCTCCCGAGTATATGCTTATCACATCAGGTTGCTCATGCATTTCACCCGGGTAAGGATGATGAACATTCCTTATTTCATATGTCGGAATATAGAAAAGATGACCACCCTTGTGCAACACAAGACCCTTGAGTAGTAGTTCAACAACATTTGCCATTTTTCTCTCATCAAGATTTTGGTGGTTCATCAACTTGGATTACAGGGTATCACTTGGGATGATTTCATCTCTCGTGACTATTTCAGAGCTTCACAAGGACCTTCAGAGGTTGGGCATGAGACTGGCGGACCTCATCAGCAAGAAGGCCATGATCCACACACTGTTACTATACCGGTCTTCATTAGATATCAGAAGGGCACGAGACAATTATTTGTAGCAGCAAAGCGAGTGTTATCTCCACCCGAGGTGGAAGGGGCCTCGCTTCCGACATTAGCACCATAGGTACAGGATCGAGGCAAGAGGCCAATGCAGGATGAGGGGCCGTCAGGTGAACGAGAGACTGACTTCATTCTCATTCATGATGATGATATAGATATGGGCCTGGGAAGTGCCAAATTTAGAGAGATCATCCAGGAGCAATAGACAGAGATCAACGCCTTATCCCTCAACTTGGAGAGGGCTAAGTGGATCATCAAATACTTGGAGTAGAGGAAAAAAAAGCTTGAAGATCAGCAAGAAATCATGGAGTTACGAGAAACCCGCGAGAATCGCCAATCTGCCCAAAGGAGGAGGATTGAGTTCACTACATTGGAGCAAGCGATTAATGATGATTGGGAGCCTTGGCTCGAGAGAATCAACATACACTTGGAAAGACTGCTGGAGAAGGCTGATAAGGACAAAGCATTGTTAAGACACATGGCTTTCCATTATAGGGCGCGCAACATGAGTTCCAAGGCATGAATAAGGAGTCTAAAGGCGAAATTGAGGAAGGCAACAAAGAAGCAAAAGAGGCAAAAGGAGCATGATCACCTTCGGATATTGGTCGAAGTCTCTTTAGCCTAACATGACACTTGATAGGGAAGGTACAACCCAAATTTCAAGAAATTTGGGGCATTTTTGGTATTTTGACAAATTTTGGCACTAAAAAATAGAGTTTTTCTCCCTGTGCGTCGCGCCACGTGGCACACGCTTTTTCTAGGAGGCTCTAAATTGAAAAACGTTTACATCATTGGATTTGGCATGAAAAATCATGACTGCTGGTGCATGGCCAAGAAATTTGGGCAAGTTTTGAGTTCCCAAAAGGTCAAAAAACACTCAAAAAATGACCTCACTGCCCCTATTTTGACACATAGGAAGCAGTCTTGGGAGATTGAAGTTTTGGAGGGGCAAATGGACACCAACTTGAAAAATTCCGCTTGGGTTGGAGAGTAGATAAGCAATTCTTTCCAACAAGCTATCTTGGTCTCAATTTTGACTTCGAGAAGTGCCTCAAATTCAGCCTCAAAGTGGCTTGACGCATAGAGGATTTGGCGCGGCGCACAGAGGATTTTTGCCCAATTTTTCATCTTCCAGCTCAGAAATTCGGCCAGTTTGACTAGTTTTGCTCCTTGATGTAATTTTTGATTTATGTTGATGTAATTGGATAAACATGATGTAATTTTGGCACTTATTTACTTGTTCTAGATGATTCATTCACTAACAAGTGAAAATTTAATGAATGAATCAGTTTCCTACCTTATAGAGGCAAGTTGTTTGATTGCATAGATTTTAGTGCTTTGTTTAGAATTGGTTGAAACAACTCCTCGAATGATGAGTCGACCTTAGAGGATGGGGTGGTTAGAAATGGTCTATATCATGTATCTTCTTAGTCATTTTCAGGGTTGGACACTTGGGATTGCTTAGCACTCTATTGTACATTCTATCTCTGCATTTTTGGCAAAGGAAAGACCAGGGTTTTGCAGCACTTGTTGGGATCCATGTGGCTTTATGTTTTGATGGTGTGTTTCTCTATGTACTTGTAAGTTAATTGATGTTTATGTGTATCATTTTCCCTTCTTTATGCTTCTGAAATTAAACAAATGAGTGATTGAAGTAGAATTCACTGGACTGCTGTGCTCTGCTTTGAAACTTGTTTAATTTTCAATGTTTTCATCTGTTTGAGGAGGACTCTTGAGACTCTCTGCCCTCCTTGGATCCTCATCAGTCTGATCCATCCATTTATTCACTCTAAAAGCATCAAAACGATTTCCTTCCTTGCCCCAATCAGAACTCTGCGAAAACTGTGTCTCATCCCCGAACCCAAATTTGCCTTTCCCTTTTTCCAACTCAAAACCCCCAAAAACTTAAATCAAACCCTTGTACTTCATACCTAGCCTAAAATAAGTTGTTATTTCAGTCGTCTCGAGCCCCATCGATTATCCTTTGCCGAGATTGACCCGGAGAGACCCCTCTCCTGTCCTTGTAAGGCTAGCTACGAGGCAGAGCGTGGTTTGATGTGGACCTAGAACCTTGCCTTTCCAGCCTGAGGCAAATCTAGGCTCTAAAATAGTGGCGACTCCACTGGGGAAATTTTTTTATCTGTTTGTTAGTATTCTTCATTTTGACACTACAGAAGGAGTCTGAATATTAGCCAGATAGCCTTCGAAATGCTTTTGTTATGCATTAGCGCAAGTAGATAATGCTACTTTAGTCAATCTCCGGTCTAGTCTTATTAACGGAAAATATAACCTGCAAACACCCTAGTTCATTTGATGATTCTAAGCTGTGGATGATAAGCTTAGGATTTGATAGGCTGAGAATGTTGTTTATGTCGTTTTGATTGTTTGGAAATACCACACTGGCTTCAAGGAGATATACCAGATCTAATCCTGATCCAGATCCGCCTCCTGTCTATGAAAATCCCAATTTGATTCCAAGACTTCTTCATCAAGAGAGCTCAGTGATTCCCTTGTTTAAATCCTATTCGTGTCCTGCACTGTTTGAGTACCTTGAAGAGCTTGATTTTGATGAGTAGTTCGAAATATCATTGTTTGAAACCAAATGCGAAACTGCTGTTGAGTCTACTTTCCCCAATCCTCATTTTCTTGTAGATCTCGAAATTGAAAGGGCTAATCGGTCAATTGATGATTATATTTTGACTCAGCTTCAAACTTCAATTGTGGCTTCAAACCTCGTTGATTTCTTAGAAACTGCATCTGCAACTCTTGGACCTTCTGCAATTGCGTCTAGCTCAAGGATTCCCACTGAACCGCCCTTCATTCCCACTATCCCTGTGCATCCTATTGTCTCATATCAAATATCTACAGTGAGCTCTTCTTCTACATCCAAAATTGCGTCTCCTCCGCACACCCCTCCTCATACGCCTCACACATCAGCTGCACCTACTCCCCTAACATCCCCTAGACCGAATCCACCAAGAGTGATGGCTGCCTGTTTTGCACCTCTCGTGTTGCCTCAAGTTTTAGATGATATGCCCGCAGACTATCAAAGTAAAATTCCTTTGTTTGATGGCACTCCTCATAGCACTACCACTCAACAACATGTGGACCGAATGGCAGATTTTTGTAATCTTCATGAGATCGATGCAGAAAACACAACAATGAGATTGTTTGCATAGACATTTAGTGGTGAAGTTCGGAAATGGTTTAGAGCTTTACCCACTGCTAGCATTGCTACCTTGGATGATCTACAAAGACAATTTTTAGATTGTTGGGAAATCAAGAAAAATCCTCTTCAGATTCTTCAAGAATATGAGCACATCAAGCGGAATGTCAGTGAGTCCGTCCAAGATTACTGCATCAGATTCAATTCACTCTACAAAGCAATTCCTGATCATCTAAGGCCACCTGTGGGGCTAGCCATGATGAAGTTTGCAGTTGGTTTTGACGCTGACATGGCTTATCAACTTAGAGAGAGAGAGCCTGCCACAATGGAAGATATGCAGAAGATCACGTCAGTGTTGAGGAAAATCTGCTGGCCAAGAGGGCTAGAGAAAGAGCAGAAAAGAAAGTCACAATAAAAGAAGAATCATCTTCAACAGATCAATTACTTTGGAAGGTGGAGCAGATGATTGAAAGGGTGAAGCTTGATAAACCAGAGCCACAAGTTAGAAATCCTAACTTCCGTGGTCAGCAGCAGCCACAATATATAATTAAACAAAGAGAACAACGAGCTCATGATCTGATAGCCCAGTAGCACATACAACCACCTTTACAGCAGAATGTGGTACTTGGTCCGGAGTCAGAGGAGGAGGAGAATGTGATTGGAGAAGAAAATCACTTCTTTACTCCAGATGATATGCCAATTTATATTACTGAAGAGGAGGAGTATGCAGAAAGTTCAGCAGTACACAAAGATGCAGATTTCATTCTAGCAAATGACACGGTTTTGGAAGAAGAGTCAGATGAGTACCAAAGAGGTTATATGAATGCCTTGTCCACCCATTAGCGTCAATATTCACTTAGAAACAAAGATGTGCCTGTTAATCCAATTCAGAAGAGGAAAGAAGCTTCAACATCAAAGAGTGATTCACCTAGTGTACAAAAGAAAGGGAAGGAGACAGCTGATCCTAATATCAACAAATCTCCATCAGCAGAAAAATAAAATCAGCCAATTGCATCAAAGGGAAAGGAGATGAAAGATGTCCCAGTCAAAGAGGTAGAAAATATTTCGGCTTTTAGTTTGGAAAATGAAATTTCTAAATTGAAGGTATCCATTCCTTTGATTGAAATAATGAGGAACAACAGTTATAGAGGCAATTTTCTAAAATTTTGAACTTTGATCCAATGTCTGATATGGTGAATGTCGAAGATGATCAACCGGAATTGATTTTTGGGCCAGCATTGGATGGTGAGTCTGTAGATAGTGATGTGCCGCCTTTTTATATTAGTTTACGGGTGCATGATTTTGTGTTGCATAATGCTATGTTCGATTCTGGAGCTTCCCACAATCTTATGCCGAAAGCTATCATGGAGAAGTTGGGTCTGGACATCACTAGGAAATACCATGATCTCTTTTCATTTGATTCCAACAGAGTGAGATGTATTGGGCTCATCAAAGACTTGGTTGTAAGTCTGGATCAAATCCCAACGAATTTTTTTTTGATGGATATTGTTGTGGCAGACATTCCTCCCAGGTTTATGCTTCTTTCCAGGTCTTGGGAGCGAAATTGAAAGGGACATTACAACTAGATTTCTCCTATGCAGCGATTCCTGTGTTTGGCCAAATGAGAAAATTGTACCGAGAACAAAAAATGAAATACATGATTACAAGCAAGGAGAAACCGATCAATCATCCGATCAATTATGTACATACAGATCTTGAGTCTTTTGTTTTGTATTCAAATAGTTTTAATGATATATATAGTCAGTTAGTAGAAGAAGAAAGTATTCCAGAAATTACAAAGAATTTTTGAAGAAAGAAGGACAAGAACAACAGGACATCGTTGATCAATTCGCTGAAGATAATGGACAACAAGTAGCAAAAACAGAGCCAGTAGAATTTCGGCATTTAGAAGAAGATGAAGAAGGACTATGGACCATGGATTTTTATGGTGCAGTGGGAAATGATGGTGTTGGAATTGGTATTAGGGTACGCAATCCTTTCTCTGCTCCGAACAAAGTGCCTAGTAATGTGTAGGTATGTTCTTAAAAACTAGCATTTGATTGTTCAAACAATGAAGCTGAGTACGAAGCTTTGATTGCTGGCCTAAAAATTCTAAGAAAGCTGAATGGTAAGAGGATTGTAGTATATGGTGACTCCGAATTGGTGATTAAGCAAGTTAAAGGTGAGTATCAAGCAAAACATCCCTGGATGTGAACTTACCGGAATGCTGTCCTAGACATCCTGAAATTATTTTCAGATTATACCTTGACGTGTGTGCCTCGTATTCAAAATGGCATTGCTGATGCACTTGCTAAGGCAGCAAGTAGTTTGAAGATCCCTATGAACTCAAGCAATAAATTCGAAATCCATGTCAAGCATCGTCCAACTTTCCTGGACAATCAGAGATTTTGGCAAGTTTTCCAAGATGATGAGGAAATTGATGATTTTCTGCAAAACAAAGGTAAGTTTAAAGATACTTCAATTGATGTAGAACATGATGATGGTAAAGATGATGTGCAGATCAATCAAATGGAAGTGTTGCAACTAAAGGATAACATCATTCCTAAAGGCTTGATACCTTTAGAAGAACTCTTTGATCAAGATGACGTAGCCCGCAAGCCAACATTAGAGCCAACAAAGAAGGGTGTTGAAGAGGTCAATATCGGAACAGTTGCAAATCCCAAAATGGTAAAACTGTCCAAAGCATTGCCACACAAGGTAAAGGCCAAATATATCAGTTTGTTGTCATATTTTACTGATGTGTTTGCTTGGGATTATTCTGATTTGAAGACATATGATACCAATATAATTCAACACACTATTCCCATTAAGCCTAATCAAAAACCTTTCAGACAGAAGTTGAGAAGGCTTAATCCAAAACTGCTGCCATCAATTGAGAAGGAGATAAACAGGTTGTAAAAATTAGGAATCATCGTTCCCATTAGATTTTCCGACTGGATCTCTAATTTGGTGCCTGTACGAAAGAAGACAGGTGAGATTCGCTTGTGCATTGATTTTAGGAATCTCAATAAAGTTTCATTGAAGGACAATTATCCATTGCCCAAAATGGATCATATACTTTAGCGAGTAGTCGGAGCATCTCGGATGTCATTACTCGATGGTTATTCTGGATATAACCAAATTTTGGTCCATGAAGATGACCGAGATAAGACAACATTCACCACTCTGTGGGGAACTTTTCGTTACACCAAAATGCCTTTCGGTTTGAAGAACGCAGGTGCCACATTTCAACAGGCAATGGACTTGGATTTCACAAATAAGAAGGATGTTTTTTTGGTTGTGTACCTTGATGATTTGATCGTGTTTTCCAAATCAGATGAAGAACACTTGTATCATTTGAAAATTGTCTTTCAAAAGTGCAGAAAATATGGTGTGTCGCTGAATCCAAAGAAAATATTGTTTACCATGGATGAGGGTAAACTACTTGGGTACATTATATCAAAAGATGGCATTCGTATTGATCCAGCACGTGTAGAAGCGATTCAACAAATTGACTTGCCGCAGAACAAGAAGGAGATCCAAGGTAACATGAATTTTTTACGCTGCTTTGTTCCTAATCTTGCTGAACATCTAAGAGAGATTACAAACATGCTTAAGAAGGAAAACCAAGTTAAGTGGACGAAAGAGGCTGTAAAATCTTTCAAATTAGTCAAATTGGCACTTTCTTCAGCTCCGGTTCTAATAAGCTCGGACTACACTCAGGATTTTATATTGTTTTCTTTTGCTTCGGAGCATACAATGGCAGCTGTATTAATGCAGAAATGAGATGAGTATGAAAGACCAATTGATTTTTTCAGCCGAACTATAAGAGATGCAGCCTTGAAGTACAACATCATTGAAAAGCAGGCCCTTGCACTTGTGAAAGCGTTGAAATATTTTCAGGTATATATTTTGCATTCTCATAGTTTGGCTTATGTTCCTAATGCTGCTGTCAAGGATGTTTTAGTGCAGACTGATCTGGAAGGAAGATGAGGCAAGTGGATTGCAGCCTGGTTGGAGTACGATGTGGAGATAAAGCCCAACAAGCTTGTTAAAGGACAAGGATTGGCAAAGTTAATGGATGAATCAAACTTGCACGCCTTAGACATAAATCTGATCGTAGCTATGTCCGATGAGAATGAGGAAGGATCATCAATTCAGGTATCCAAAATGTTTGTTCTTTCCTCGTGGTATTCAAACATCATATATGTGCTGCAGAATTTGTCACCACCACCCGGTATTCCTAGAAACACAAGTAGAACTCTCAAATTGAAGGTTGCAAAGTTTTGCATTCTAAATTCTGCACTCTATTGGAAAGATCCTAGTGGCGTTTTGTTGAATTATTTGGTGGAAGAAGAAGTGAAGCAGGTTATGGAAGACTTCCACAAAGGAGATTGTGGTGGTCACCTTTTTTGGAAAACAACGACAAATAAAATTCTAAGAGCGGGGTACTATTGGCCGGCATTGTTTGCTAATGTATATAAGGTTGTCAAGAGCTATCATCAATGTCTGATTTTTGAAGGAAGGCAGAAATTACAGCCTTTGCTGCTTAAGCCCATTGAGGTGAGTGCCCCTTTTCAACAATGGGGGTTGGATTTCATTGGTGAAATTCATCCTTCTTCTTCCGGTCAGCATCGATGGATTCTCATGGCAACAGATTACTTTACGAAATGGATCGAAGCAATTCCCACTAGACAAGCTACAGATGCAGTAATTATTTCATTCCTTGAGAATAACATCTTGTCTCATTTTGGTTGCCCGAATAAGTTAATCACTGACAACGCAGCAACTTTCAAATCAAAGAGGATGATTGAGTTTTGTAACAAGTATAGAATCGTTTTGGGTCACTCAACCGCCTATCATCTGCAAGGCAATGGTTTGGCGGAGTCTTCTAATAAATCTTTAGTCAACATCATCAAAAAGATGCTGGAAATTAACAAGAAGAGTTGGCATAAGAAGTTGGTCAATGCACTTTGGGGAGATCGGGTCAGCCAAAAGAAATCCATTGGTATGTCTCCCTTTGAGCTTGTTTATGGAGTTGATACAGTGTTTCCTACCTCTCTAGCAGCTCCGGTAGTCAAACTTCTTCAAGAGGCCGACAATGAGGAAGATCCTATGAAGCGAAGACTAAATCAAATGGTCCACTTGCAACAGACAAGAGAAGAGGTCTTCCAAAACACATCCAAGTTGCAGGAGAAGATCAAGAAAATCTATGACAAAAAAGCGAAGGCGGACAAATTTCAATTGGAGGAAGTGGTGCTGAAATGGGATGCAAGAAATGAGGAAAAGCACAATAAGTTTGAAAATCTGTGGAAAGGTCCCTTCAAGATTGCTGCATATCGTGGTCAGAACACCTTTCTTCTGAAGGAGATGAACGGAGAAGAATATCCCGAAGGGCCGGTTAATGGTCGGTTGCTCAAGAGGTATCATTTCTAAGTTGTTTCTGCTGTCTACATTGTCACTATATATACCATTTTAAATTTCAGTTTCATTTCAAGAGTGTGCTGAGATCTTTTCTTCAGTCTGGGGCCCGAAGTGAAGGCTATAATTCTGAAGAAAGATTTTTCAGTTTTTGGTTCAGTTTGTCGAGTCAGTTTTTTAGTCATTTTATTTTCATAGTTCAGTCAATTTGAGTCAAGTTTCAGTCAATAATGAGTCAAGAGTCTTGTGTTGATTTGTCAAAATAATGGACTCCATATCCCAATGGATGAAGGCACCATCTAGCTCTCCCAGAGATTTGCCATTCTTGGCACCTCAAAGGAGCTACCATCCCCATTGGAGCCAATGTTAGAGTTGGTCTTTACAACCCTCCGTCAGAGATCATTTCTCTTTATTGCATTTCATTTTTAGGTGTCTCGCTTGTTTCACTCAGTTGCATTCCATTAGGGGCATGCCATAATCTGACGGAAAGGGTCTTGTTATTCATTACCCCTCATGCATTGCACTGCTGGCTCAGGTTTGTTCATTAAATTCAAATTTTTGAGTCACTTATAGGCCTGTTTTAGTCTTTTGATTAGCAAGAGTCATTTCAGTCACTAGGTCTAGGGTTTCACCAATTTTGTCTTCAAAGCCAGCAGACCAGAGGGAGATTCTTAATAAGTTGTCATTTCCAATATGTTCATCATCAGATGCTCGACTATGACTTTTCTTCAAAACTCTGTTTTGAATAAAATTCGTCATTTCATTTTTGTAATAAATTGTCATGTAAATTTTCAACAAATTTTCAGTTGTTGAATTCTTCAAACGCAGCCCTGGTCTCCTTTGCCAAATTCCATGTTAGCTATACCTGCCAAAAATTGCCAAGAAACTCATCATTCAAGCCAAAAATCACAGGGGAAACAAAAAGATAGAGTTGTATTAATTGTGAAAAAGTGCCAATTTCAAAACATTACAAAAATGGGTTTTGAAGAACCAAAAATCAAATCAATGTCTTTATAAAGGTTTTGCCATATGGATCAATGTTATTTGCAAGCCAAGACCAAAGACAAACCATTCAAAGTGATTTGGTTGAGTTAGTGCGCCATTTGGGTGAAATTGGAGGAAGCTCAGCCGGCGCGGCGCATACAACAGGTGGTGCGGCGCACTGGGAGAAATTGCCTCGTGTAAATTTACACAGGCGCGGCGCATTGGAACAGCGCGACGCACTGGGTATGCGGCGCAACGCAATGGGTATGCGGCGCGGCGCATACACTTGAAAGCCTGAAAACTGCCTAAATTTCTCCAAATTGCCATTTATTTGCATGGATTTGCCAGATAGGGTCGACATCTTAATGTTTCATCCATTTTTGTGTTGAGTGATGGTGGTTTATGGATGATAATGATTGAAACAAAAACTTGAAACCCTACCTCTAAAGTGCCTCAAAGGAGGATTTATGTGGGTTCCAAAATCCTTGTTTTGCTACCAAGGTCACTTCTCCTTCTCCATTTCTCCCTTGTTTCATCATTTCCTACCCACCCCCTTAGCTCATCAATCCTACATTTTTTTTCCTACATTCAAATCCCAAACCCCAAAACCCTAGCCCTTACAAAAAAATCTCCTAACCCTATACATAAAACCCCTCAAACTCTCCTCCTTTCCCTAATAAAATTATCGTAATATCCCCTAATTCCTTACTGTTTTCCCTTTCCTAACATTCCCTTGTTGCATTTTTTTTTCCCTTTGGTGGCAGAATCCAACTATATTACATTACAAAACAACAGTTTCATACATCAACAATCATTCAAGGCAGTTTGTATATCAGCAGTGATGTCATCTGGTCATTCATTTGACTATGAAGTGGAAACCCAAAGTGACTCATCCTTGGAAGGACATGCACCGCAGAGGCCTCATAAAAGTGGAAGACATGTTAGAGAGGAACCGACTACCCTTACAGAATTGTAGGCCTACCCTCTTGCCGTCTCTTGTTTCTAGTTTCACTCATGTTACGAATTTTGTGAAAAGGTTTCTTCTGTTCAGGTCCATCAGGAGTTGGCTCGCTTATTTGTATTACATTTACATGGTGATCGAGTGACTTTGGCTGGTGTCACTTTCACAGTTACACCAGATTCCATCTCTTTAGCAACCGACATACCGAACATTGGAGAACCATGGAACAAGAAGCAGAAGATTGACCGACAACATTATGAGCCATACATTAAACCCGGTTTCTTGAGGCAGCTCAAGAGAGTGTTCCCGTTCCGATATCTCAAAGATGAATATGCTCCATTAATGAAATTAATCATGAAGTATTTCAGTTGTGAAGGGCGCTTCTCCCGAGTATATGCTTATCACATTAGGTTGCTCATGCATTTCACCTGGGTAAGGATGATGAACATTCCTTATTTCATATACCAGAATACAGAAAGGATGACCGCCCTTGTGCAACACAAGGCCCCTGAGCAACAATTCAACAACATTTGCCATTTTGCTCTCATCAAGATTTTGATGGTTCATCAGCTTGGATTACAGGGTATCACTTGGGATGATTTCATCTCTCGTGACTTTTTCAGAGATTCACAGGGACCTTCAGAGGTTGGGAATGAGAGTAGTGGACCTTCTCATCAGCAAGAAGGCCATGATACACACACTGTTACTATACTGGTCTTCATTACATATCAGAAGGGCATGAGACAATTATTTGCAGCAGCAAAACGAGTGTTATCTCCACCCGAGGTGGAAGGGGCCTCGCTTCCGACATCAGCACCATAGGTATAGGACCGAGGCAAGAGGCCAATGCAGGATGAGGGGCCGTCAGGTGAACGAGAGACCGACTTCATTCTCATTCATGATGATGATATAGATATGGGCCTAGGAAGTGCCAAACTTAGAGAGATCATCCTGGAGCAGCAGACAGAGATCAAAGCCTTATCCTTCAACTTGGAGAAGGCTAAGTGGATCATCAAATACTTGGAGAAAAGGAAAAAAAAGCTTGAAGATCAGCAAGAAATCATGGAGTTACGAAACACCCGCGAGAATTGCCAAGGTGCCCAAAGGAGGAGGATTGAGTTCACTACATTGGAGCAAGTGATTAATGATGATCGGGAGTCTTGGCTCGAGAGAATCAACATCCACTTGGAAAGACTGCTGGAGAAGGTTGATAAGGACAAAGCATTGTTAAGACACATGGCTTTCCATTATAGAGCATGCAACATGAGTTCCAAGGCACAAATAAGGAGTCTAAAGGTGAAATTGAGGAAGGCAACAAAGAAGCAAAAGAGGCAAAAGGAGCATGATCGCCTTTGGAAATTGGCCGAAGCCTCTTTAGCCCAGCATGACACTTGATAGGGAAGGTACAACCCAAATTTCAAGAAATTTGGGGCATTTTTGGTATTTTGACAAATTTTGGAACTAAAAAATAGAGTTTTTCTCCTTGTGCGCCGCGCCACGTGGCGCATGCTTTTTCTAGGAGGCTCTAAATTGTAAAAATTTTACATCATTGGATTTGGCATGAAAAATCATGATTGTTGTTGCATGGCGAAGAAGTTTGGGCAAGTTTTGAGTCCCCAAAAGGTCAAAAAACACTCAAAAAAGGACCTCACTGTCCCTATTTTGACACACAGGAGGAAGTCTTGGGCGATTGAAGTTTTGGAGGGGCAAATGGACACCAAATTGAACAATTCCACTTGGGTGGGAGAGTCGACAGGCAGTGCTTTCCAACAAGCTATCTTGGGCTCAATTATGACTTCAGGAAGTGCCTCAAATTCAGCCTCGAAGTGGCGCGACACATAGAGGATTTGACGCGGCGCACAGAGGATTTTTGCCCATTTTTTCATCTTCCAACTTAAAGATTCGGCCAGTTTGACTAGTTTTGCTCCTTGATGTAATTTTTGATCTATCTTGATGTAATTGGATAAAAATGATGTAATTTTGGCACTTATTTACTTGTTCTAGATGATTTTTCACCAACAAGTGAAAATTTAATGAATGAATCAGTTTCCTACCTTATAGAGGCAAGTTGTTTGATTGCCTAGATTTTAGTGATTTGTTTAGAATTGGTTGAAACAGATCCTAGAATGATGAGATCGACCCCTAGAGGCATGGGAGAGGGTTAGGATGGTCTATATCATGTATCTTCTCTGTCATTTTTAGGGTTGGACACTTGGGATTTCTTAGCACTCTATTTTACATTCTATCTCTGCATTTTTGGCAAAGGAAAGACCAGGGTTTTGCAGCAATTGTTGGGATCCATGTGGCTTTATGTTTTGATGGTGTGTTTCTATATGTACTTGTAAGTTCATTGATGTTTATGTGTATCATTTTCCCTTCTTTATGCTTCTGAAATTAAACAAATGAGTGATTGAAGTAGAATTCACTGGACTGCTGTGCTCTGCTTTGAAATTTGTTTAATTTCAATGTTCTCATTTGTTTGAGGAGGACTCTTGAGACTTTCTTTCCCTCCTTGGCTCCTCACCGGTTTGATCCATCCATTTATTCATTCTAAAAGCATCAAAACCATTGCCTTCCTTGCCCCAATCAAAACTCTGCGAAAACTGTGTGTCATCCTCGGACCCAAATTTGCCTTTCCCTTTTTCCAACTCAAAACCCACAAAAACTCAAATCAAACCCTTGTACTTCATACCTAGCCTCAAATGAGTTGTTATTTCAGTCGTCTCGAGCCCCGTCAATTATTCTTTGCCGAGATTGACCCGGAGAGAGCCCTCTCCTGTCCATGTAGGGCTAGCTACGAGGTTGAGCGTGGTTTGATGTGGACCTAGAACCTTGCCTGATCCAGGTGGATGTTGGTGGCCACCCACCTATCCCATTTGGACCCCCACAATTGTCTCTTTTAGTTTTTTTAGTTTCCTTAATTATAGCACAATTTACTATTTTTAGCAGTTTTTCGGGTCCTAAAATTCCGGAGCCGTTTTGAGGCCCTAAACGACGTTTTTTGGGAAATATACTGCTAATTAATTTTTTTCGTGAAAAAATCATCTTTTTTGTCGTAGTCCTCGGGGATATCTTTCCAACGGGCTATCATGCGCGTCAAACGGAGATAATACGACCAATTCGTGACCCCAGGAAGTTGATGTACCAACTTACCCAAAAACGGGGCCCACAATTTGACGTTTCATCTTCTAGGGTTAGGTTTTGGAATGTGAAGGGTTTTCCATTGTTTCTCAATAATAAATAGGCCTTCGAGCTCATTGTAACACAGTTCAGAATAGTTCAGAGGCATGTAGCCGCTACATCTCTTCTCAGAGATAAGCTACCATCGCCCTAGTTGGTTTATTTCCATTACTATTTGTAAGCATATTTCAGTGTTTTACTTTAATGAAATGAAGTATTATTTCTGCTGCATATCTATGTGTATGGTTATCTCTGTAATTTGTTGCATTCCTATTTAAGTCTGGATCAGCGGTATCAAAGCGGTATGCTTTTTTTCTCTATTTTTCTTTGCATGTCCCCAACGAGGTCAGGATATAAGGAGTTGGTGCTTGAACTGGTCGAACCTTTGCAAGACCCGCCTCGCAAATCCCGACGGCCTCCCATGGCGGATGAGAAGAAAGACAAGGGGGCAGGAGATCCTATCAAAATCTTGCTCGAAGAAGCCCTCGAGCGACAATGGAACACGATGATGGACAACTTCACCCAGATCCTTCAACAGCTACCCAGAAGCGACGCATCAGCTTCCAGCAGCTACTCGGGAAACACCACGCCATTTAAGGTACAAGTTAATTTTGAAACCCCAATATTCGAGGGTCAGATAGACACAGATGCCGTAGATAAATGGTTAAATCTGCTAGAGTGTTATTTTTCTCTTCATGAATTTTCAAGTCGGGAAAAGATTGTTTTCGCTCTTCTCAAAGCAGCCCCCTACGTCAAGGACTGGTGGGAAACCTACTGCGAGCAGAAGGATGAAAGTACATGCTCACTGTTTTCAGTCGCACCCACTTGGAATGACTTCCAGGATGCCATCAAGGAGCAGTACTACCCTGTCAAAAGCTATGAGGACAAATACATCAAATGGACCACACTGCGACAGGGACGAGACCAAGATGTGCCAGAGTTCACAAACATTTCTCATACCCTTCACACACAATTGCGTATCAAATATTCTGAGCTGCATTTGGTACTCAAATACCATGGCTGCCTACACAGATACATCCAGGAAGAGATGAAGTTCTTGAACATCTTCTCACTCGGCACATCATACCGATACGCTGTCAAAATCAAGCAAAAGTTCAAACAGAAGAAGCGAGACTTTGGATTTGCAAATCCGAAACCCAAAGGACAAAACCAAGGTGGGGTGACCCAAGACAACCCCTCGAAGCTGCAAGAAAAGAACAACACCACGAAGCTAAAGAAGGACACAGGAAAGTGGTGTGAATTCCACAAGAGTCCCACTCATAACACAAGTGAGTGTTGGACCAAGCAGTCACTGGTGGCCGAGTTGAAGGCTTCCGAATCAGCTGCATGTTCTGACTCTGAGCCAGAACCTGACAAGGGGAATGGAAAAGGGAAGCAGATCATTGATGCAGAGCCCAACGCCACTATTGCCACTGTTTCCACTGCCAAGATCCAGAAAAATGAGCCTGAAGATCCAGAGGAGGGGGAACATCTTTTCCACTCACAGATGTGGGTGAAGGGTTCGCCGCTGCAATTCATTGTCGACAGTGGTAGCCAAAAGAACCTCATTTCAGTAGAGGTCGTGAAGCGGTTGGGCCTACCGACTACATCACACTTGCAGCCGTATAGTATCGGGTGGCTTCACGAAGGACGAGATCTCAAAGTTTGCCAGTAGTGCCGCCTTCCCTACAGCATCAAGCCCTTCACAAATGAGGTATTGTGTGATGTTACACCTCTAGATGTTTGCGATGTACTATAAGGCCAACCATACTTGTGGAAGCGACATGCTGTGTATGAGTCAATGCCTCGCACTGTCATTATTTCTTTGGATAATTCATTATACAGGATACCGGAGGTAGCCCCACCTACCGCCACCTATTTGATCACTACCAAGAAAGGCAGCAAGCTCATCTCCCAGACTAGGAAATTCATTTTCTATCTGGTTTGCTCCCAAAGTAAGGGGAAGATCGTTGCTACATCCATGACACCCGTAAAGGGTTCCTCCACGCAGCAGCAACAACAAAGGGATATGGTCATGACAGAACACAAGAACAACTTCTCTTCACCCACAGGGGTACCACACAAGTTTCAGGTGGGTGACAAAGTTTGGTTGCATCTGCAGAGAGAACGCCTTACCAGAACTCATCAGAAACTCAAACCACTCAGACATGGTCCTTACACCAATACCAAGGCTACGGGCAACAATGCTTGGAAGCACAACATTCCTCCATTCCTTCACTTGCACCGAGTGCTCAATGTGGACCATCGCCGACCATGGTTCCCACCATTTCTGGACACATCATAGATTGCAGAACAACTCAGTAAAGACCCAGCTCAGCAGAAGCTTCCTCATCTTAGGGAGGAACTCAACGCAATGGGGACCATTGCTTCCTAAGGGGGTAGGAATGATCCAGGTGGATGTTGGTGGCCACCCACCTATCCCATTTGGACCCCCACAATTGTCTCTTTCAGTTTTTTTTTAGTTTCCTTAATTATAGCACAATTTACTATTTTTAGCAATTTTTCGAGTCCTAAACTTCCGGAGCCTTTTTGAGTCTCTAACGACGTTTTTTGGGAAATCTACTGCCAACATTTTTTTTGTGAAAAAACGTCTTTTTCGTCGTAGTCCTCGGAGAGATCTTTCCAACGGGCTATCATGCACGTCAAACGGAGATAATATGACCAATTCGCGACCCCGGGAAGTTGATGTACCAAATTACCCAAAAACAGGGCCCACAATTTGGCGTTTCATCTTCTAGGGTTAGGTTTTGGAATGTGAAAGGTTTTCCACTATTTCTTAGTAATAAATAGGCCTTCGAGCCTCATTGTAACACAGTTCAGAATAGTTCAAAGGCATGTAGCCGCTACATCTCTTCTCAGAGATAAGCTACAATCGCCCTAGCTGGTTTATTTCCATTACTATTTGTAAGCATATTTCAGTATTTTACTTTAATGAAATGAAGTATTATTTCCGCTGCATATCTATGTGTATGGTTATCTCTGTAATTTGTTGCATTCCTATTTAAGTTCGGATCATTGCCTTTCCAACCTGAGGCAAATCTAGGCTCTAACATACTATACCCTAAACACGACCGTAAAAGACATTACGGTGATGGTGGATCGAAGTGTAGAGGTAAGTGTTATTAAAAGCATAATCAATACTTGTATACATAATATTAAGCACGAAGTAGAGAATGGGTTCGAATGACCAAGGTGTAAAACTATGAAAAAGCTTGAAACACACAAACAAGGATTTATAAGAAACTTATTAAGCTTCATATTGTCTCATGAACTATTATTAAAAGAAACTTATTAAGCTTCATATTTTATCATGAACTATTATTAAAATAAACTTATTAAGCTTCATATTGTATCATGAACTATTATTAAAATAAACTTATTAAACATGATAATATAGATATTTGATCCTATTCACCCCATTGTTATGAAAAACAACCCTTTGAATTTATGGTAAAGCATTCAATTGGTGAAAATTCTTGAGTTTTTAGAGTGTTCATTGGTGCTTTGTGATAGGGTTGAGTAGTCTCCTCCCTTTTTATTAGGTTGGCATATTTTTCAAATTTTAATTTTACATTTAAATACCTTCTTGTCTCAAGCCATATTAAAGTTTTACAAAGCTTTTGCGTGTCTTTTAACTCCCCTAGATCAGGTGATTAACGATCTTATGAAGCAGTTTGGAATATTTATGAATCATAAGGCATTGTGGCCATGCTAAATGACCTAGATCATTACAAGGTTACTAGGGTCTCCAATTCCATCATATTCCTAGGACTTCCACTCAATGGTGGAGATATTTTTATATCTATGGTCTAAGATCTTGCAAACCTTTTTTGGTCCAAAAGGTGAAAACCTTTCCAAGTGGTTCATTCGATGGTTAGGATAAAGCTAATGAGCAATCTAGATTGTACCTTGGGCCGTTTTTTTTCAAAGGAACAAGTACAATTTATACTATAAAATATGTTGGATTCCTGACCAAAACCTTACATTCAACTTCATAGTCGTAGAAGCATGCTGCACTCCATTGTCCACAAAATGGGACTACTTTCGACTATCCACAAAACATAGATATTTTGACAATGACCTTGTTTACCGACTATACAAAAAGGATGACTACCATAAATTCTAACAAAGACACCTAGAAAAAAAAAGAAATTTTGTAGTACATTGATAAAAAAGAAAAAGAGGGAATTCTTAAAGATTTTAAGTATGATCACGAACCAAATTGGTTCCTTGTTTAAAAATAACTCCATTTTTCAGGGCTGACTCCCCTCTTCTAGACCACACGCTCCTCTTTTTCATGTTGGGCTAGAAATGGTCACCATTGCATCTAAATTCAGATTGAATCCATCTAAGAATTTGTCCCTTAATTCTTCAATTTGAAAGTGAATTACTGCAAACTTGGTCTGAATTTACCTTTGCATCCATTTAGCCCCACTTTGGAGGGACTTGATTTGTGTAATGATCAACAAGTGGAATGGCAAGCATTCTGATTCTTCCACCTCACAATGATGGTTCAAGGAGACCAATAATCCTTTTGTTGATGGTGTTGGACCCGCCAACATTCAGGGGATCACCTCGGTATGAAGTCCCAACTAGACCTCACACCATTTGGTGTGGGAGTCCCATTCCGTATGATGGCCCGGTTGCCATTGTCTTAAGGATTTGCCTCAACTCTTTCTTGTTAGCACAGGAGAGTGGTTTTCTTTTCCTTCGAGAAGTGAGGTTCACATTCCTGGTGAGTGTAAGTGTACTTGTGTCAATGGTTATTTCATTGTAAGGGGAAGAAGGTGAAGGTGAGTTCTAGGTTGAAAGGGATCAGTCCAAACTCAGTGAGGAACACACAACACAAAAGGACATACATAGCTTCCAGAGGAGTAGTCCACTCGGATGTAGCAGTCAAAAAATACAAGGTAAGATAACACGTACAACACTCATGGATCAGTCTGAAATGAGTGCAATGGTTGTTACAACAAGGTTCATGTGAAAGGTCTGTCTAATGTCCGAGAGAGAAGTCGACAAAGTCGAGATAAGATTAACAACATATAAAACACATTTCCATTAATAGATTATGCATTACAAAAAATGAATAAGTTCAGATGTAGAACACATGGTTAAAGCAACATGCATTACAAGTGTTAAAGACTAATCTTACAACAAATACAATACATGTGCGAAAATGTGTTGGCCTATTAACATGCTTCTGAATTAAGCGAAAGTTCCAAGACACATCGTTACACCATACATCACTAACCCCATCAGTGAGGCATTGGAGCCACTACTTACTCCTCAAAGAAAATATTACAAACTCTCTTAGCTATGTGGGAGGAGTTGAGGTGAAAAAGTCCTTTCATGTACAAATGAGGGGGGTATTTATAGCCAAGGGTGAAACTGACCCTTGTGGCTGTTCGACTACCGTCATGACTGTTCGTCTTCCATGACTTTCCAACTTACATGACTCTATGTTCAACAAGTGGGGCTCTTGGACTTCCATGTTAAATCACATTGATTGACAACACGTCCATAGTGGAGATGTGGGCAACATGACTCATGACTTGGCTCGACATGACAATATTGGTACATTCGTGCTACTGCTGGAGTGCATGTGGAGCTAGAGTGCTGCTGAGTGATGGATGTCTTCATGGTGTATCATAGATTCACCTCCGCATGGCGAAGTGCGGAAAGTCTTTGATGTTCCTTGGTTCACTTGATGAAGCTTTAGCATGTTGCTCCTTGCTTTCATGCTAGAAGGCTTGACAAGCTCACTTGTTTGCAAAGGCGCATGTTCATCACGTTTGTTTGCTTCGTATGCTTCGTTCATTCATCTGTTGGTGAACCTGTCCATCTACATGTGCTCCCTTTGTTCATCCCATTCATTGTCTTGACATGTTTTTTGGTGTACCTGTACCTGCAGTCACTCATGACAAGATGACTCAAATCCAAAACCTCCTAGTCTACCATGACACATGATCATTCAGATGTAGGTGATTGGGAGAGGCAATAGGGTTGTGATGCGGAATGATCGCTCTCGGAAACTGCTGATTTAAACCATGCAATAGTCATTGAGGGATGGAGACAAACAATCTGAGTTGACAGTGACGTCTGTAAGGTCTGGCTTGGCTGGGAGGAAAAATTGCGCAAATTTTGGGAGGGATAGTCTGGGCTGTAGGAGGGCAGGGTAAGCATGCTTTGTACATTTTCCAGAATGAACATTTAGTAGGGGCTGGACAACCAAATTTGTGCAATTTTCTAGAGGAACAGGCCAGGTTGCATGAAGGGTTAGCAGGCAGGGATTGCGTAATTTTTTTGGGGAACTACCCAGGAGACTGGTAGCCAAAACTGCGAAATTCCGAGAGGGAACTGCGAGTTGGATGCTACGCTCATTGGCAATCAGAATTGCGCAATTCCCAGAGGGAATTTCCAGTTGGCTAATGCGGTCACTAGCAGCCAGAACTACACAATTCCTAGGGGGAACTGCTATTTTGCTGCCGGGGTCAATTGCATCTAGAACTGTGCAATTCCCAGAGGGAATTTCCAGTTGGCTGCTGGGGTCACTTGCAGCCAGAACTACGCAACTCCTATAGGGAACTTCCAGTTGGCTACTCAATCATTGACAACAGAAACTACACAATTCTTGGAGGGAATAGGCAGTGTTTTGCTGGCTGGGAAAACTGCACCAAGCCCAGGAGGCTAGCTTGCTGATCATCTTTGCGCAATTTCTGAGCTGAGATTACTGAAGGGCAGTGGGAGGCTTGCTGATGAGCACTGCATAATTCCTGAGATGAACAACTGGTCAACTGTCCGAGTGGCCAACATGAGTGCTGTTTGAGTTGCTTGCGGGCAGTGCAGCTTGAAAGAACTAGCTTGGTGCTTCTGCACTGCTTTGGTTGACAGTCGATCAAGTCGAAAGCAAGGTGATGGTCCAACTGTCAGTGAGGAATCTAGTCGTCAGAACTTTAGCAAAAATGACTAAGTGTGTGAACAGTAGAAATATGCATAGGTGATCATACGAACACAAACTCGCATGACTTGACGATGAAACGGTAGAACCATCCAGACACACATGTTCAACATGACTAACTGACGGTGCAAGTGAAAAGTGTGACACTTGTGATTGATCTTTCATGATTGAGGTGACGCTTGTGTGACAGTGAATGTGAATCCATGTGTTAGTGTGACAGATGCTTCATGGTGAACACAAAAAACACATACGAAGCAAATACTTTGAGCATAAACAGAACACGGTCGCAAGCATGACTTAGACATCAACATGCAAAGACTTGAGTGCAATAAACAAGTAAGGGAAACGTAAAGATTCACACGGGCTCAGAGAGTGAACCCAGGTGTGTGTAGTCATCAAATGAAACTCTTCAAGGGAGGCTCCAAAATTGATGCTGACCAAAATTTTGGAGGGTGGTTTTAGCCTCTACAACACTTGGCGACACACTGGTCGGACTCCAGCTTCTCTGTTTTGGTTCGTTGCTAGCCCAGGGCCTTGGTATTTTGGGGAGTATTGAATCGATATGTAGGTTACTTCAGTTTCCCCAATTACCCCATGGACATACATGTTTCAACATTTTCAACCTCAGTAAAATACAATCAAAAGTTCAACTTAGATTTCAGAGTTTTGAATTCGGGAAGGGTAGTTTAGTTTGCGAGTTGAATATTTTCAGAGTATAAATTTTCATCTCTAGTGTTTCTCCACTACCAGCAAGCCTGGACAATACCCCGACGGAGTCACGTAGGAACACACACATTGCTCCACTACCAGCGAGCCTGGTCAGTACCCCTGTGGAGTTGCATGCTTCACCCATTTGCACAAGAAGCCTTTCTTTGCTTTCACCTTTGTATTTTTAAAGAGAACTGTGCATAGGAACTTATTTATTTTTGGGGTGGAAGAGGGATCCTGATTTATTGAGAGCATAAGAGGTTGTTCCTTCAGAGAAGCATGTAAGATCTCTAACATAGTTTTGGTCATTTAGATTTTCCTCTTTCTTCGTTTCTACTAAGTGGAGTAGCTTCAACACATAGAGTAGAAGGCTGAGTACAGGCATGGGGTTTCCCAGTGTGGACATAGGTTCACAGTTGGACCAAATCTTCCCTTACAGATGGTTCATATTTTCATTTAGGATTTCATCGACTGAAGATTCTAACCAAGAATAGAGAAAATGGACACAAGACTAGCCAAGTGCTGCAATGTGACAAGTCTCTTCAAATTTCAGCCACATACTCTATTCAAAAGCCATAACGTAGTAGTTGGCAACACTTATTTCGGGAAACAAAAATAGTAATATATCAAACAAACAAAATGGTCATGAACATAAATAGTAAGCAGAATAAAACAAATCAAAAGCAAAGATAATAAGCAAAACAAAACAAATGAAACAACAAGCAGCAAGCAGACTATGTACAAGGCACGTGCGTGGCTTGACCTACTGAACTAATGTTTGAGGACTTGGCCATTTGATAGAAATATTATCGATCCTTCCTTCAAGTGATTGCAAATGATACGTGTGTGAGCAAAGTTTCTTGTGGACCAGTGTCGGTCCACCAGGCTCCGCTATCGTAGTTTGGTGGCATTCCAGAAAATCTTCAAGTGAAAGCAACACTACTGTCTCAAGAACGTTGCGCAACATGGGCTCGGATGATGGCACGGGGTAGTTGTTTTTATTCCGGGAAGGGTTTAATTTTCTGAAATCAATGCGTAAGAAGATCTTCCTAGATTTCTTATGTGCATGATTTAAATTAGAACACCAAGTATGATGACTAACTTTGCAAGCAATCCAACCACTTAAAATATTAGTCAATCTATTTAATGAAAGGAGTGTAAACAACATATATGTGTTACCTGTTCTTTGTTGTAATGGCTTGTCTTCTCCTTTACCTGGAATTTCATGTTGGATTGTTCACACGTAGTGGGTACTTAGGTCATCATCTACTTGTGTAAGCCCATCTTGGTACTACTTGACTAAGTGCTCAACAATTGGTTGCTACTGCAGTGTGAAACTTGTACCGAGATTAGCCATCTTCAGATCATGGTGGATTCCCAAGTTGCTCTGTTTGTTCATAGTGTTGGTCCTCCATGTGTTCAACATGTGTGCTTCAGCATCATTGTTTGTGACTCCGAAATTAAGAAAACTTGAAATCATGCATTGTTCATTGTTTTAGATGACTGAGATGCACTCAGTCCTTGAGTCATCATGTGTTCTTGATTTATCAAGACTCATGGTCCACTACTTGTCTGTACATGGAACATTTGGTATGCTGGTACTGCTGCTACTACTGCTATTATCAGAAAAACAAACTGTACAAGTTTCATTATCATTAGTTGGGAGAGGAAGGAGTCCCAACTGCATGTCTAATGATGTTGAAATATGCCGTGTAGGATAACACTCCAATGTCTTTTCCAGGAGGCAGTTTCCAAACATGAGTTCTGTGAAGGCCAATGGTTCGTTATTGCCATCAAGAGGAGTGGCATTGTGTTTCATATACCTCTCCGATAACACCCGGATTTGGTTGCATCTGTCCTTGTATGGAAGCCACATGTGAGACCAGTCCGTGGCAAAGTATCCATATAGCTTGCTGGACCAGTCTCTGTTAAGCAACATACCATATGCTTCCGGTATGTCCAAAACAACTATGTTGATGCACTGATGGACTCGACTATCATGGGATAGTCGGATGATCACAGCTCATAGTTCACCAATGGCTGGTACTGATGTTCTATCAAGTTGGATGATTCTTGCGGATGTTTCGCTCCATCGTGCATTGATCTTCTTAGCAATGGAGAGCGGAATGACATTGGCTGTCGTGCGTGAATCAACCAAGAAGTTATGGACATTGTAGTTGAAAACTTCGAATGAAAGTAGGAATGGGGGGCAATCTGAGTTTTCTTCTTCCATTCGGAGTGTATTGAGCACAATGGATATTGATACGGGAGGTGTGCTTTCTCCCTTGCTGGTGGAGGTCGCGCTATTTGTTGTTGTTTGTCCTAGTGTGCACAACATGATATCTCATTGACTCTGGACTTTGTCTAGCTCGAAAAAAATGATGTTCGCTCAAGCTTTATTCATGTCATCAACTATGTTGTAATCTAAAGGTGGTAGAATCACTGAGGTGTTCGGGGTGGAATGGATGCTCATGCTGTCCGCTGGACTATTCTGAAATTTGCTGCCTATGGACGTGCTCTTATCCGCCGCTATCTTCCCGGACTTGCTTTGTGTTTGTTTCTTTGAGGTAGCTAGTAGATTTACCTTCTTTATCAGCTATCTCACTTTCTCTTGCATCTCCTCAAGTGTCGAGGGAGCCCCTTTACTCCTAAGATTGTAACGATCATTTTTCTTTTGGGGCTGCTTCTTGGTGTTCATCTTCGAAACTACTTGCGAGCACTGATATGCATTCACCAAATGCCCAAAACTTGGTCCTTCATCAGGTGCAACCTCTTTGTTGCCATCAATGTCTTCTGGCTACTCTTGTATTTCACCATCTACATCGAGTGTATGAGTATAGACAGAGGTAACAACTCGCTTCCAATATGAACAAGAGTTCTTGGGGTGAAATTCTTCATGGAAGGAACAATGCTTAGGATCAACGCATTGATCGATTGGAACATAGGCTTCTGTGCAAATTTGGAACTGAACCGGTTTTTGCTTGATGAGCCAGTTGATGAACTTCTTGCTTGTCTCTGCTTGGGCAGATGATTGTTTGCGAATGTGTCTTTCTTTCATTGCTTGAGTTAGGACATTTCGGTGGTCAAGTTCTTGATAAGTCGAGTGAGGGTCTCAATGTTAATTGCTTCCTTGTCTCTGCCTTTTCTCGCCATTGCTTGGGGCTTTTTGATCACATCCTTGGAGTCTTTCATTGATTCGTCATCCTTGATGACTCCAATGGCATGCAAGTCTTTCTCAACAACAAAGCCTCTTTGCAGCTTTCTAAAAGTGTTGGCTTCATAGCTCGCTTGACGAACTGCACAATGGTGATTGGTAGTGCAGATGTGTAATAGTCAACAATGATGGAGTCATGAGGTTTGGTGTCTACTGAAAACTTGTTCAAGATACACATAAACCTCTGATTGAAATCCTTCATTTTCTCTTTTCCCTCCATCTTGAGGCTTCCCAATTCTTTGAGTAGCATGGTTGGAGTCTTGTCATCAACAAACTTTTCAAGGAACGTATGTTTGAAAGAACCCCAATTCTGTATAGATTTGGGTGGAAGGATGTGATACCAAGTAGCCGCCCAGCTGTCCAGGGTACATGGAAAAAATCTACATGCTATGTCGTCATAATGTACCTCAAGGGTCTGCAACTATATGTAGAAGTTGTCTAAGTGGTATTTTTCCTTCACCGTGCTGTCAGGGTTAAACTTGATGTTCATTCTCTTCGCTTGCTTTGGAATCTTTTGTAGAACATCCGGGAGAGATAATGGTCCCTGAGTCATCCATTCAAGATTTGGGTAATCCATATCTTCATCCTCTTCGTCTTCTTCCTCTCCTTCAGAATCTAAAGGTTCCGGATCTAAGTCTGTGATTTTGTCTCCACCTCCACTTCCTCCACTGCCTTCCCCTCCACCTCCTGTACCAGAGTTTGATCCTAAGACCAAAAGAGTGCCTTGTTCGTCTTCAAAGAAGATTCTACTTTCCTCTCCATCTTCAATAGCTTCTTCCAAACCTTCAAGAGTAGCAAGGACTGTTTCTTCCACCGATGATACAACAACCCCTATGGGAGTGGCTTTTGGCTTCTTCGATGTGTGTGGAAGATACTGTATGACTGGGATTAGTCTGATTGCTGTTGTGAATTGGCGAGTGATGGGGCAGATGGAGCGAAGGTGTTGATATGAAATCTCGTGTTCAACTATGGGAGGTGAGGAGTAACCAACTGCTGAGTCGTGAGAGAGGGAGTGCGAGTTACTGCCTTGAACATATGGCTGATGAGTGAGTGTGAGGGGAATTTCAGCCATGTACAACTGAATTCCCTCCTTCTAGTGCCAGAAATGTTGATGGTGTTGGACCTACCAGCATTTAGGGTATCATCCCAGTATGAAGTCCCAACTAGACCTCACACCGCTTGGTGTGTGAGTCCCATCCGGTATGATGGCCTGATTGCCATTGTCTTAAGGATTTGCCTCAACTCTTGATTGTCAGCATAGGAGAGTGGTTTGATTTGTCTTCAAGAAGTGAAGTTTGCATGCCTGGTGAGTGTAAGTGTACTTATGTCAATGGTTCTTTCACTATAAGAGGAAGAAGGTGAAGGTGAGTTCCAAGTTGAAAGGGATCTGTCCCAAGTCGTCTAGGAACACACAACACAAAAGGACATACACAACTTTTGGCGGAGCAATCCACTCAGATGTGGCAGCTACAACATAGGTAAGATAACACATACAGAACTCATGGATCAGTCCAAATCAAGTGCAACGGTTTTTACAACAAGGTTCATGTGAAAGGTCTGTCTGATGTCGGACAAAGTAGTCGACATAGATGGGACAACATTAACAACATATACAACAAATTTCCATTAATAGATTATGGATTACAACAAATGAATCAGTTTAGATGTAGAACACATGATTAAAGCAACATGCATTACAAGTGTTACTGAGCATCCAAATTTTGGAAAATGACAAAATTGTCTCAAAATTTGCCCAATTTTGGCTCAAAGCTGCATCATGGGTTACTTTGTTGGGCTAAAGTCACATCAGCCAAAATCTTGAGGTTTTCATCCTTCTTTTTGCCTTTTTAAGGCCCTCCTTAATCTTGCCTTAAGTTGCTTAATCCTTATGTTTCATATTCTATTCCGGGTCAAATAATGATAGGCCATATGGCGAAGCATTTTCTTTTCTTTATTGCCCTTCTCTAGCAACTTCTCAAGGTGAACGTTCACCCTCTCTAACCAAGTTTCTTGGTCATTCTCAATTTCTTGCTCAATGGAGGTCATTTTGACCTTTGCCTTCTTTGCCTTTTGCTGGTTCTCTTTGATTATTTGTAGCTCCATGAGGTCTTGTTTGTCAATCAACAGTTTGTTTTCTTGCTCAAGATATTTGATGATCCATTTAGCCCTCTCTAAATTAACCGACAAATCTTGTATATTGTCCTCTTGCTCCTTGATGATCATGTCTTTGATAGTTCTTGGATCCTGAGCATCCAAGTCAATGACATCTACTCCTTGTGTCTCCTCATGGCCAACAAGGACAAAATCTCTCTCTTGTCCATAACTAGGATCATCCTCATGCATCTTTTCCTTTCATTTATCTCTGCCTTTCTGTTGCTGCCTAAGCTGTACCTGTTTAGCTGGAGAAGAAGGTAAAGCCCCTTCCACTCTAGGTGGAGATAGCATCTGCCTGTGGTCTGTAGATGAAGGCAAGACCCCTTCCACTCCTTGTGGAGATAGTACTCGCTTGGAAGCTGCAAAGAGCATCCTAGTGCCTCTTTCATAGGTAACCAACATAGGGACCTCCTCTGTTTTATTTTCAGGCTCCTTTTGATGCCCAGAAAGTTCCCCTTCCTCTTGGGGCTCTGAAAATATTTGAAGCCCCTTGAAGCACTCATAGGAAATGAAAGTTTCCCATGGCATTCCGAACTGAGTGAGCTGATGCAAAACAATAATTTTGATGATAGAAAAATGATAAATGCTATTGAGTTACTATGCATATGGTTTTCTCTTTGCAATCACTGTCATCCTCTCTATGCTTTTGCATATGAAATATGGGATGCTCATCATTCTGACCCTGGTGAAGTGCATGAGCAATCTGATGTGGTAGGCATAAAGTCTGGAGAACCTACCCTCACATGTAAAGTATTTAATGATAAGTTTCATGAGTGGAACATACCGGTCCTTCAGGAATTTAAAAGGAAACACCCTGTTGAGTTTTCCATGGTACTTGGCCTTGATATAAGGCTCATAATGCTGCTTACTAATATTTTTCCTTTTTTTTCCACTTTTCCCCTACATCTGGAATTCTTGTGGCCTCTGCAATGATATTTGGTGAAATACTGAAGTTTACTCCAGCAAGATGTACCATATTGTTATCCATGTTTATCACAAACTTCCTTGCTAACTCATGGTGAAATTTGACCCTCTCAACCATTTCACAAAACTCAAAACAACACTGATATCTGAAACATGTGGTAGCTAGTGGGCAAGAAAGGAGTTCACTCGTGCTAATAGGTTCCTCCCTGATGATTTTTCCACCTTTGTGAGGCTTCCTGGATTGCACATTTCTCTCTCTGGAGCTATCAGTAGGAGTGTCTTCTTCAAAATCATACTCAGTGTCCCTCTCCATGTCTGTCTCTCTTAGGATGGTTTGATGAATGGTGGATAATTAGGTTAGGGGAAGATAAGTATGAAGAGATTTATAAAAGGGAAATAGTGATGGAGGTAAGTGGGGGTTATATGGGAGCTAGGGTTTAATGGAGGGAGTTTAGGGTTTGGTAAAGCGGTTAATTTTAATAGGGAAAAGGGGAAAGGGAATATGAGTGAAGTGAGATAGGATTAAAGGGTAGGTTTAGGGCAAGTGAAAATAGGAATATTGAGACAACGAACAAGATTTTGCAGTGGTGACAAATAAGATAGGAAAACACACTAGGGTTTTGAGTCTTAGGAGATAAAAATATAATTGAAGCATAAAAACCCTACCTAGGCTCCAAAGTGAGTGTAATTACTTGTTAAGAAGGAAAATGAAGCATTTGGGAGGATTTGAGATGAATTTGTTTTGTTTTGAAAAATCACTGGCCAATGCACAATGCCTGTCTGATGCACATCGCCCCTTTGATGCACAATTCCAACCCTCTGATGCACAACTCCAGGCAGGTTTGCACTAGGTTTGCAATTTTCCGCCTTTTTTTTCTCACTCTTCCCTCAAAACGCGATTTTGGCTCTCCACTTGGATTTTTTCACAATAGAATGACTTCCTAACATGATTTTGCTTTTATACTCCTTACATTTTAATTTTTGTTCATTTCCAACCCACTTTTCTAAAGTCTTAGTCACTTTTATAAATGCTCTGCTTTTCAGTTTGAAATTTGACCTTTTTTGGAGCAACTTGATGAACTGATGTAGGATACTTTTGCTTTTGCGGTAGTATGAGTTGGCAAGGAGACCCGGAATAGCTCCTGAGTGCTTATTACATATAGAAATAATTGAATTTACATGGAAATCATTAAAATAGAAAAATACTATGTTTTTACCTCAAAACAGAGTTTTGAGGTGAAAAAGATTTATTGAGCATACCATAAGTAAAATTATGACTTTATGAACCTTCATGTGCCTGCTGACCTCTTTATTTGAGCATGATTGACAAACCCTAAGACCTAATGGGACTAAACCCTAGGACTAATTGTTGTACATGTAATGAAACATGATGACTGTACATGACTAAAAAAAATGTGTAAACAGGTCAGCAGGCACATGTCATGAGGGAAACTAACATGAAACCACTACCATCAGTTGATCCATGACCTAATGGAATGCAGTTGATCGAATGAGACACCTAATATGCATGCAAAAGAGCAATTTTATCACCGATGGAAGTGTGAAGACACTGAAACTAACATTGGCTCCAATGGGGATGGTAGCTTCTTGAAGGTGCCAAGAACCATAGATCTCTGTGAGAAGTAGACTAGTGCCTCGTCCACTGGGAAATACGTTCAAGAAAATTAAAAAATGATTGAAACTGACTTCATGACTTAAACTGACTCAAAACTAACTCTAGACTCGAACTGACTCAAAACTAACTTGAAGTTATTGGAACTAACTTAAAATTGACTCAAGACTTACTTAACTTGAAACAAGTACTTACTAAGCTTTTTAATGGCAGCAGGCCATCGAGACTTGAGGGCTTCAAATCATGATGAAAACCAGCGACCTACTGATGAAATATGTACAATCATGTGAAGTGGGCCTTCTAATGTAACCAATCTAGCAGATGGCTATTTACTGAAATCCTGCTCTCACTTTCCACAAGCAAATAGAACGATGTACATGTAGGCAACTCACCAGAACAACTGAAACCAAGGCTTATACTAATGAACCAGGCAACATTCATCTTCTCTAATGCTTGCAAAAGAAAGCCGAAAGGATCTTGAAAATCCTGAAGCTCTAACTCGTCTTGAGATCTAGCAGCAAAAATACAAGTAATCCCTTCATTTTGATATGAAAGAACAGTTGGTTGCTGATTGATAGGAAGGCATAGAGAAGTATAAGCTTCTGCGATCTAAGTGTTGGCTATAAATTCCTCAAGCACAAGAAATTATTACTCGATTTTTGGCCTATTATCTCTCTCAGGCTCATACTCCTCAATTTCAAAAGTGGAAGAAGCTTCCCTAACACCTTCTTGACGATGTGAACACTGCAAACCTACATTAGCTTGGGCTGTAACATGATCTTGCATGAGATGATCTATCTCATCTTCAGACAAAGGAAATAATGTTTTTTGTTTTCCTTTTTCAAACAGTTATGGTCTTCTTTAACATTTCAAAACATGAAAACCCCAATTCTCGGGTCTTCTGAAATTTGATAACATTGTTGATCACCTTCATATGACATGGAAATTAAATTGTCATGTTTCTTATCGCATTCATCAGTCATACGAGGGAAAAATTCGAATGGTTTTTGAAACTCAAAACTAACACTTCTACCATTTACCATTGAGTCATCCAAAGAAGATTTTCACTTACATGAACAAAGATCTCATCTTGTTTTTCATAAAAGGACTAGATTACCTCCTCGTGAAGAATTTGTTCTAATGAAATGAGAACACTTGGATCAATAAATTTGTCTTCCTCTTTCCAGTTGATCTCAACAACAGAGCTCTCCTTCATGGGATTCAGAACAAGGTACTCTTCATCATCACGATCTGAATCTAGCTCTGAAATAGCCAACCTGATTTTATCACAATATGAGATTCAAACTTGATTTCCCTGCATACTGTCATCTGCTACGAGAAAATCTGAAATAAGACCTTCTCTTTCATCATTTTCCATTGTACTAAGATCTTGATCCTACTGCAAATTTTCCCGATCATCTTGACAAGTATCCTCTAAGCTCTCTTTATGCTGCTGAAAGGGATTTTCATATAGGGCTTTCATGATCTCATCGTCCATGAAGTCATCATCTTCATAAACTTCCTCAAGATTTTTAATAAAACTATAAACATATTTTGGATTTAAGAGATCTGTGGTTTGCATCTTTTGAATCAGTGACCGGAGAGTCCACAGTATAAACATTTTTACACCAACGTTTCAAATCCCAATTCTGAACTAAATTTAAGGATGGATAAGATTCTTTATACCTTTCAAAGAACATGGTATGAAAATCTTTTAAACAATAAATACAAGCATGCGACAAACTTTCATACCAAAATCGAGCTTCACCTTCCAAAGTGGCCATGAATATCTTCATTAAGCAATCTTCAGGAAAATCAACCTTCAACTTGTGAATATGCATGTGAAATCTAACCAGATGTAAAGCAAAATCATTCCTATCATCATCTTTAAACATAGGCAAATTCCTCTACCAATCTACTTTCATAATTTTATTTGGAAAACCTGGAGTGTGATCTCGGCTCATGGGAGCATACCGTCGAGAAAAGAAATCCATTTTGCTAACAATGAATTCACCAATAAATTCTTCAGGCTACTAGTTCTTGAAGAGTGGAGTTTCCATAAAAAATTCTGAAGCTTGGGATTTTTCGACACTGGAGTCGCCTGGTGAATGATTTCAGTTCAGCCTTCTGGTGTCTGATCATTGTCCACCATCAACAATCAGATCTGAACTTGATACATTTTACTGAGGAACATAAAACTACGTTCCCCAGTATGGTCGCCACTATGTTAGGGCCTAGATCTACCTCAAGCTGAAGGAAGGCAGGTCTAGGGTAACATCAAACCACGCTTAACCTAGTAGCTAGCCCTACCAGGTCGGGAGAGGGATTTCTCCTTGTCAATATCAATTAGGATATTGGAAATTAGGGCTTGAGATGACTGAATTTAATGTATATTTTAGGCTAGGTATAGTAGCTCAGGGTTTCTGGTTTGATTTTTAGGTTTTGGTTGCTGGATCAATTGGAGAAGGCAGATTGGGTCTGGGAAATCAACTCAGGGATACAATCATATTCTGTGGGGTGAGGTAGACAAGGGTTTATGTACTAGAAATGGATTAAGATGGTAGATTAAGACAACTGAGGATTTGAGGAGGGCATAAATAAAATATGAATCCTTCTAAAACAGTTGAAAACATTGAAAACCAAATGTATTCCCAAGACAAAGCACAACACTGTATTTTGTCCCTTCACCTTGATTCATTTAGTTTTAGAAGAGAAAAATTGATTTGGATACATATAAAACATAAGAAAAACTCATTACAAAGAAGAAACAATACATAAACTCACTGTCACAAGAATCCCACAAAAATAGCTGTGAAACCTGGTTTATTCCTTGCCAAACTGCTGATACAAATGTTCAATGAGTGCCACCACTTCCACCAAAGTCCAACCTTTAAAAATGACTGAAAAACACATGATATAGACATCCAAACCACCTGTTGTATCCATCAGGGATAGAATCCAAGAGATAAGGGGCTGTTTCAACCATATCTAAACTGGGAACAAGAAAATAGGCAGTGGAACAAATTGCCTCTAAAACCAAGGAAACTGATACATTCAGTTTTAAACCACTTTTCATTGATGTATCTACCCCCTTATGTCAATTTAAATCAAATTTACACCATATTACATCATTTACCATGAAAAATTTCCTAAGAAAAGAAGAAGAAGTCAACTTCTGAAGAAACTAGGCAAATTTTGACTTTTAGGCAAAATTGACAAAAAATTGCCTGATGTGCAATGCCGTGAGCCTGATGCGCAGCGCCGCTTCAAGGATGTTTTTGGAGGCCTTCCACTCATCAAAATTAGGACCAAGATAGCTTGTTGAAAATCTCTGCCTGTCTAGTTTTAGGAACATCTTGAATTTCCTAATTTGGAGTTGATTTGCCACTTCAAAAATCAATTCTCCAAAGACTGCTTCCTGTGAGTCCAAAAAGTGGCATAGAGGGCATTTTTTGAATGTTTTTTGCCATTTTGGTGGCCAAGATCTCCTCCAAATTTGATGAAACTTTCTAGGTTTACTTATTTTTTGATGATGAATCCAAATCTACAAGCCATTTGTCAAGAGGATGCACCAATTCAATGCGCAGCGTCGGTGGCGCTATGCATCAACCGAAATTTTCTGTGTTTCTAATTAAAAAATTGGAAAATGACAAAATTGTCTCAAAATTTGCCCAATTTTGGATCAAAGCTTCATCATGGGTTACTTTGTTGGGCTAAAGTTACCTCACCGAAAATGTTGAGGTTTTCATCCTTCTTTTTGCCTTTTTAAGGCCCTCCTTAATTTACCTTAAGTTGCTTAATCCTTATGTTGCATACTCTATTCTGGGTCAAATAATGATAGGCCATATGGCGAAGCATTTTCATTTTTTTTTTGGCCTTCTCTAGCAACTTCTCAAGGTGAATTTTCATCCTCTCTAACCAAGTTTCTCGGTCATTCTCAATTTCTTGCTCAATGGAGGTCATTTTGACCTTTGCCTTCTTTCCCTTTTGTCAGTTCTCTTTGATTATTTGTAACTCTATGAGGTCTTGTTTGTTAGTCAACTGTTTGTTTTCTTGCTCAAGATATTTGATGACCCATTTAACCCTCTCTAAATTAACTAACAAAGCTTGAATCTTGTCCTCTTTCTCTTTGATGATCATGTCTTTGACAGTTCTTGGATCCTGAGCGTCCAAGTCAATGACATCTACTCCTTGTGTCTCCTCATGGCCAACAAGGACAAAATATCTCTCTTGTCCACAACTAGGATCATCCTCATGCATCTTTTCCTTTCCTTTATCTCTGCCTTTTTGTTGCTGCCCAAGTTGTACCTGTTTAGCTGGAGAAGAAGGCAAAGCCCCTTCCACTTTAGGTGGAGATAGCATTTTCCTGTGGTCTGTAGATGAAGGTGAGACCCCTTCCACTCCTTATGGAGATAGTACTCATTTGGTAGCTGAAAAGAGCATCCTAGTGCCTCTTTCATAGGTAACTAACATAGGGACCTCATTTGTTTTATTTTTAGGCTCCTTTTGTTGCCCAGAAGGTTCCCTTCCTCTTGGGGATTTGAAAATATTTGAAGCCCCTTGAAGAACTCATGGGCAACGAAAGTTTCCCAAGCATTAAAAACTGAGTGAGCTGATGCAAAACAATATTTTTGATGATAGAAAAATGATAAATGCTACTGAGTTGCTGTGGATATGGTTTTCTCTTTGCAATCACTATCATCCTCTCTATGTTTTTGCATATGAAATAAGGGATGCTCATCATTCTGACCTTGGTGAAGTGGATGAGCAATCTGATGTGGTAGGCATAAAGTCTGGAGAACCTACCCTCACATGTAAAGTATTTAATGATAAGTTTCATGAGTGGAACATATCGGTCCTCCAGGACTTTAAAAGGAAACACCCTGCTGGGTTTGCCATGGTACTTGGCTTTGATATAAGGCTCATAATGCTGCTTACTAATATTTTTCCTTTTGTTCCACTTTTTCCCTACATCCATAATTCTTGTGGCCTCTGCAATGATAGTTGGTGAAAGAGTGAAGTTTACTCCAGCAAGATGTACCATATTGTTATCCATGTTTATCACAAACTGCCTTGCTAACTCATGTTGAAATTTGACCCTCTCAACCATTTCACAAAACTCAAAACAGGACTGATATCTGAAACATGTGGTGGCTAGTGGGCAAGCAAGGAGTTCACTCATGCTGATAAGTTCCTCCCTTATGATTTTTCGACCTTTGTGAGGCTTCCTGGACTGTACATTTCTCTCTTTGGAGCTATCACTAGGAGTGTCTTCTTCAAAATCATACTCACTATCCCTCTCCATGTTTGTCTCTCTTAGGATGGTTTTATGAATGGTGGATAATCAGGTTAGGGGAAGATGAGTATGAAGAGGTTTATAAAAGGGAAATAGTGGTGGGGGTAAGTGGGGTTTATATGGGAGCTAGGGTTTGATGGAGGGAGTTTAGGGTTTGATAAAGGGGTTAATTTTAATATGGAAAAGGTGAAAGGGAATATGAGTGAAGTGAGATAGGATTAAAGGGTAGGTTTAGGGCAAGTGAAAATAGGAATATTGAGACAAGGAAGAAGATTTTGCGGTGGTGACAAATAAGATAGGAAAACACACTAGGGTTTTGAGTCTCAGGAGATAGAAATATAATTGAAGCATAAAAACCCTACCTAGGCTCCAAAGTGAGTGTACTTACTTGTTAAGAAGGAAAATGAAGGATTTGAGAGGATTTGAGATGAATTTGTTTGGTTTTGAAGCATCACTGGCCAATGCGCAATGCGCTGAGCCCAATGCGCAGCGCCTGTCTGATGCACAACGCCCCTTTGATGTGCAACACCAACCCTTTGATGCACAGCGCCAGGCAGGTTTGCACTAGGTTTGCAATTTTCCGCCTTTTTTTTCTCACTCTTCCCTCAAAACATGATTTTGGCTCTCCACTTGGATTTTTTCATAATAGAATGACTTCCTATCATGATTTTTCTTTTATACACCTTACATTTTAATTTTTGTTCATTTCCAACCCACTTTTCTAAAGTCTTAGTCACTTTTATAAATACTCTAGTTTTCAGTTTTAAATTTGACCTTTTTCTGAGCAACTTGATGAACTGATGTAGGATACTTTTGCTTTTGCAGTAGCATGAGTTGGCAAAGAGACCCGGAACAACTCCTGAGTGCTTATTACATATAGAAATAATTGAATTTACATGAAAATCATTAAAATAGAAAATACTATGTTTTTACCTCAAAATATATTTTTGACGTGAAAAAGATTTATTGAGCATACCATAAGTAAAATTATGACTTTATGAACCTTCATGTGCCTGTTGACCTCTTTATTTGAGCATGATTGACAAACCCTAAGACCTAATGAGACTAAACCCTGGGAATAATTGTTGTACATGTAATGAAACAGGATGACTGTAAATGACTAAAAAAAATGTGTAAATAGGTCAGCAGGCACATGTCATGAGGGAAATTGACATGAAACCACTACCATCAGTTGATCCATGACCTAATGGAATGTAACTGATCGAATGAGACACTTAATATGCATGCAAAATAGCAATTTGATCATTGATGGAAGTGTGCATACACTGACACTAACAGATGGGAGGCAAAATTGCGCAAATTTTGGGAGGGACAATCTGGGATGCATGAGGGTAGGGTAGGCATGATCTGCACATTTTCCGGAACGAACAGTTAGTAGGGGTTGGACAACCAAATTTGCACAATTTTCCAGAGGAACGGGCCAGGCTGCATGAAGGGTCAGCGGGCAGGGATTGTGCAATTTTTCTGGGGAACTGCCTGAGAGACTGGTAGCCATAACTATGCAATTCCCAGAGGGAAAAGCGAGTTGGCTATGAGGGTCATTGGTAGCTAGAACTGTGTGATTCCCAGAGGGAACTTCCAGTTGGCTGCTGGGGTCACTGGTAGCTAGAACTGCACAATTCTGAGAGGGAAATTCTAGTTGGCTGTTGGGGTCACTGGTAGCTAGAACTACACAATTCCCAGAGGAAATTTCCAGTTGGCTGCTGGGGTCACTGGTAGCCAGAATTGCGTAATTCCCAGAGGGAACTGTTAGTTGGTTTCTCAGTCACTGGAAGCAAAAACTGCGCAATTCATAGAGGGAATAGGCAATTTGCCGTTGGCTGGGAAAACTGCACTGAGGCCAGGAGGTCAGCCTGCTAATCATCTCTGCGCAATTTTTGAGTTGAGCTGACTGATGGGCAGTGGGAGGCTTACTCATGAGCACTGCACAATTTCTGTGATGAACAACTGGTTGACTGTCCGGTTGGCCAGCATGAGTTCTGTTTGAGTTTCTTGTGGGCATCGCAGCTTGAAAGAACTAGCTTGGAGCTTGTCCACTATTCTAGTTGAGAATCAATCAAGTCGAAAGCAAGGTGATGGTTCAGCTGTCAGTGTAGATTTTGGTCGTCAGAACTTCAGAAAAAATGACTATGTATGTGAACAATAGAAAGATGAATAGGTGATCATACAAACACACACTCGCATGACGTGACGATGAAATGACTGAACCATCCAGACATACATGTCAAACATGACTGACCGACGGTGCAAGTGACAAGCACAAAACTTGTGATTAATCATTCATGATCGAGATGATGCTTGTGCCATAGTGAATGTGACTCCATGTCTGAGTGTGACAGATGCTTCATGGTGAACACAAAAAACACATAGAAAGAAAATACTTTGAGCATAACCAGAACACGGTCGCAAGCATGACTTAGATATCAACATGCAGAGACTTGAGTGAATAAAAAAGCAAGGCGAATGTAAAGACTCACACGGGATCATGGAGTGAACTCGGGTGTGTGTAGTCATCAAGTGAAACTCTTCAAGATAGGCTCCAAAATTGACGTAGGCCAAAATTTTGGAGGGTGGTTGTAACCGCTACAACATCTTCATAAACTTCTAAGAGTTTCCCCAACAACTGGTGAGTGCTCTCCCACTCCAAATCCAATGAGGAATTGCTTACATTCTCCATAATGCCACAATGATGAAAGCTGGACATCCAAAGTGAACACTAATATCTTAGCAGATAAATACAATAACTCAGAATGAACGAGGCTATAGTTAAAGGGTTGAGCCTTCTCCTTGATAAATTCCATAGGGACAAAATGTGGGGTCTCGACAATATATATCCATTAAGGATGCCACCAACCAGCTTGAGATAATCCTTTGTATCATACATCATGCCTGTAAATAATAAATGCCACCCACAATGAACTAGGCCCAAAATGCGTTGGAAATATTTCCAATATTGTTTTCTGATACAGATAATGGGGGAGAGGGATGTCTGACCAAGGCTAATCAAATTTCTTGCATTCTTCCCAAATAATTCCATTTTAATCACCACAGGAACTACAATTTGATGGGTTTGAGTGACAGGGGGAGTGCACTAGGTGTAATTGGAGATGGGACACTAAGGATTTAAACCTTGATCTCATATCCTTCACATTAAAACTTCAACCATTATCCTCATGATTGTCTTTGGGAGGTGTGATGATTCCAAAGGCACCACAAGCTCCACCTTATTCATACAATATTCCAATATTAACATCAATAGCAGGAGATTAACCTTCATGGAAGCAAACATATTGTTGTTAGACTATGGTTAATTTACATCACCCATTGATTCATTATGGTCTTAATGTTTTCCAAAGTGTTGGATGTGGAGTTTAAGTGCCTTAACACATGATATAGTTCTATGTGCTAAAATTGCTGAAGTTGAGCTGAAATTCACTGCAATATTGGGGGGTGGTTGCATGCCAATCAATTTCCTGAGCTCATTGAATAACAATTAGTGAATCCCCAAATAATGCTATTTTGTGATTTTCCTATCTATTTCCAATTCTATCCTTTCCATAATGCTAAGTATTCAACTTGGTTATTGGTTGCGAGCGCCAACCTCGAAGCATACTGTAATTCAACTTGTTCATTGGGACAAAAAATGGCCCCTCCCGCTCTTCCCACCCTTGAGATTGTACCTTGGGCCATTACTAAAATGTAGTTTTAGGATTTTTAAAGATCTAAAGACTGATTAAATATTGTCCCATAGCATAATTTTAGAGAGTTGGCACTCGATTTTCCAATTAATGGCCGAATTAATGACAAGCTATGATGTTGTTGAATCAAGAGTTCATGGCAGTTTATATTATATGTGTGGTGATTTAAAAAATTATGATGTTAATTAAGAGTTAATTACCTTTTTTTTCATCTTGAAGAACTACGAGAAGCAATCTTATGATGTTTTTCTACAGGGGAATTCATTCAAGAAGTTTACAATTCATCTTAGTGTGCACATTTAGTGTCATGGATATTATTTCAAAAAACCACATAAGTAGCATTTGACTATTTTATTTATTCTTTGTCCATTGGTTAGTATATCTTTCCCATAAATGACAAAAAGGAAAGTCAATGTTTCCTATTAGTGTCAGTCTTTCCAGCCTTCCTCCACTGATCAAATATGCTCTTACAAAGTGGTCTCAAAGTGTCAAGCTCAAATTTTGTCATTTCAGTGAGTCTTTAAGCAAAATTTGGTCACTAGGCATTAGGTCTAGGGTTTGCTTTAACTCCTTTCAAAATTGCCCAAATGTCAGTCTATGTCGCTATTCAGCTGAGTCTATCATCATTCATAGGGTTTTCATCATCATGTCAAATTCCATTGGGTCATTTTACAGCTTATTCATGCTTCAGTTGTGCCTTGGTAAGGTCCATTTCCCTCTCCTAGGGTTTTGGAGGTAATTTCTCTTGGATGGTCAAATCTTTAGAAAAACTTGTATCCATATGTTCATACACCTTCCCCTATCCTTCATGTACCTCATTAAACACTTCCCATCACTGAGATTCCCCAAATTCCTCATTTATCCATAAACCCTAGTTTCTTGCTACAACTTGGAAATTTTCTAGGTTGGGCCTGTGTTTTGCCCTTTTGGACCCCTTCCCCTCACTCGATCTCTGATATTCCACTTTCCCCTGCTTCCTAAAATCCCTCCCTACTTCCAAAAATTTCCCCAAGAATTTATAGGCCCCTTATCCCCTTCATTTCGCTTCATTTCGACAAAATCCCTTGTTTCACACATCGGGATAAGTGTTACTCAAATGATGTTTCTGAGCAATAAAAGATGAATTTGGGAAAACTGAGAGATTGTTTTGTCCACAACAGGCCAAAAAAGAAAAACCTCCTTCACTTTTTACACAGGTATCATGGTTTTAGAGAAATATCAAAAATACCGTTGCCTCAGGAGAATTGAATGCACCTCTGAAGTGACCTTAGGAAAATCAATATTTCTCCTAGCATGCTTGGCCAAATTACTTTTCGGATGAGTCAAATGATAACTAGACACAAATAGTTTTCCAATGAGCTATCTTGAGCTCAATTTGGAGTTGACTAAGGCATTCAAAAGTTGATTGCAACAACACTCTGCCTTGAGGCAGCCTCATTTGGCATATTTTGACCAGTCTTGGGAGATTTGATTTTTGAGAAGGCAAATGAACTCCAAATTTAAAAATTCTAGTTGGGTTGGAAATTAGACTCAAATACCTTTCCAACGCACTATCCTGCACCTGATTTTGATATCGGGAAGGCCTCCAAAAGCCTCCTGAAAAATTCACTATGTAGCTAGGTGTGCGCTACGCATTGAAACTGTGCGCTACGCACTGGGCAGTGCGCTACGCATTGGGCCTCACTGGCCAGTGTAAAAAAACAAAGGCACTACGCACTGGGAGGTGCACTACGCATTGAAACTGTGCGCTATGCACTCATTGCAGCATCAAATTTATCCGCCCAGATCGTGTCTAATCGCCTCCAAAGCTACAAGTAGGTGTTCTTTGACTGATTCAATCAATTCGTTCATCTCGAGCCTTTTCGATTACCTTTTACCGAGTTTGACCCGAAGAGAGCCCTCTCTTGTCCTCGTAGGGCTAGCTACGAGGCTAAGCGTGGTTTGATGTGGCCTTGAGTCTTGCCTTATTTCAGCCTAAGGCAGATTTGAGCGCTAACAGGTTCCATTGGTCCTTCAAATAGGTCAGATAGCAGCTTCCTCAACCAAAACACTTCTCTTCTTACTTCACAGGTTGCAATATACTTTGTCTTAGCACTACTCAAAGAAATTGTATCTTGCTTTCGGCCCATCCATGAGATCATGGAGGATACGAAATTGAAACATCCTCCTATAGTGCTCTTTCCATCTTGCTCACTGCCTCCCCAGTCAGAATCTATATATCCAACCAAGTGGACACCATTGCTCCTATCGTACTTTAGCCAATAATGGATGGTTCCTTGCAGATATCTCATAATATCTTTTGTTGTTATCCAATGATCATGCTTCGGCTCCACTTGGAATTGACTGAGAACATTTACTGCAAATCATATGTCTGGTCGAGTATTCACTAAGTACATTAGTGAGCCAATCAATGGTCTATACCTAGAAGGATCCACAGGGCTTGATTCAAAACTCCTTAGTCTTTTCAGGTTTATGATCATCAGGGTTGTCATTGGTTTGAAATCCATCATGTCAAACTTCTTCAACATCTTGATCACATACTTTCCTTGACCTAGATAGATCTCATTAGGTCCTTGCTAGAATTCCAGACCCAAGTAGTAGTGCATAAGCCCTAGATCCTTCATATCAAATTTTGTTGCTAGTTGTTTCTTGCATTCTTCAATTCGACCTTCTACCCCTCTCAAGAGAATATCATCTACATACAGAAGAATGATTATCGGTTCTCCCTTAACAACCTTAATATAAAGGTTTGGATCAGCAAAACTCTTTGTGAAGCCTAATCTCTATAGGTATGCATCCATCCTAGCATACCATGCCCTTGGTGCTTGCTCGAGGCCAAATAATGCCTTCTTCAATCTGCAAGCATATGTCTTCCTTTCTTTAACTTCAAATCCCAAGGGTTGTTCTATATAGACTTCCTCGTCAATTGTGACATTCAGAAATGCAGTCTTGACATCCTTTTGATGGATGTTCCATCCCCTAGATGTTGCCAAAGAGACCAATGAACGTATAGTTGTATACCTTGTTGTCAGAACAAATGTGTCGTCATAGATGCCTTCTAGTTGAGAGAAACCCCTAGCCACAAATCTTGCCTTATACTTGTTAGTACTTCCATCTACTACATGTTTGATCTTATAGATCCATTTGGAAGCTACCAAAGATTTGTCTTCGAGCCTAGGCACAATTTCCCAAACTCCATCCTTCCTTATAGATTGATATTCTTCATTCATGGCATCCTTCCATTCTTGATGATTGACAACTTCTTCAAAAGTGGATGGCTATGCTTCTATTAGTTTTGTCATGTAGGTTGCATATCCAAAATATCGTTTGGGCTTCTTACTTTCCCTAAATGTGCCTTGAGCTGATCCAGGACCTTATACATTAAGTAGTGTAGACTTCAACTAGTTAGGTCTCTTTCTTGATTCGGGGATGACCATAGGTTGAATAGGTTCACTCGAACCTTGATCTTCATGATTAGATTCTTATTATTCTTTGGTAACTTCCTTTTCAAATATTGGAAATTCCTCATCATTAGAGTCCATAGGAAGTTCCTTAGATTCTTGAATGTGATGCTTTTGTCAAATATAACATCTAGACTTACTTGTATACGGTTTCCTTCCTTTATGTATATCTTATAGGTTTTAGAAGAGTTATTGTAGCCAACAAATATTCCTCTCACGCCTAAAGGGTCCAACTTCTTTCTTTTGTCCTTCCGTATATGAATATATATAAGGCAACAAAAGATTAATACTTCTTCGGGAGTTTTGTTATCTAATGACTTGTGGGGACTTATATTTTGAGTATCTACAGTTGTTTTCGTGGCTTCTCCCCACAGAAATTTCGGTAGATCTTGATCATGCAACATTGCTTTTCCACTTTCTTTAATGGATTATTTCTTTCGTTTTGCAACTCCATTTTGTTCAAGATTATATGGAACTATTAGCTCCCTCTTAATCCCAGACTCCTTACAGAAAGCTATGATTTCCTTGGATGTATATTCTCCTTATTAGACCTTTGTATCTTGATTCTCCTTTTTGTAAGGTTCTCTACTTCAGCTTTGAATTCTTGAAATTTGGTAAATACTTCATTAAGTAAACCCAAGTTTTTTTTGAATGATCATCTATGAATGTGACATAATATATGACCTCCAAGTGATTTAGGAGTCATAGGGCCACAAACATCAGAATGAATAAGATCTAATATTTCTTTTCACTGTGAAGCACTGCTTCCAAAAGGTCTCTTGGGGTTCTTACCCAATGCACACCCCTTACATACTCCTTCGTGATCTTCTTTCAATTCATGGATTCCATTTACTATAGAACTTAGAGTTGGAAGGATTTTGAAATGAAGATGGCCAAATATTCTATGCGAAAGTTCACATGGGTATTTTAATGTGAACCAAAGCTTGTGCAAGACGAGATATCAACCTGTAAAGTCTTCTTTCACGAATACCAATTACTCTAGAATTCTCTATGCTTGAGTTCTTACTCCATACTACAACTTTTCCATCAATGAAAGCTACTCTATTATCACCCTTATCTTTAGACTTGAAATGGAAAGTAAGTTCTTATGCAAACCTGGAACAAATAGGATGTTGTTGAGATGAATGTTGCTTCCATTTTCCAACTCTTTAGAGGTTGATCCAATTCTTCTTACAAGATGGATCTTATTATCTCCAAGTTCTACTCAGTAAGAATATTTTACCTTTGATAATGTCTTCAGTTGTTTGTGATGACCAATCATGTGTCTAGATGCACCATTATTGATTACCAAAATGCTCTCGTCTTGGAATGTGCCAATGAGTGCTGAAAAGATACCTTCATCCTTTATCTTGATTACTTCCTTCTTTGTAGTAAATAGAAGATTCCATGCTTCCTTAATGACTTTCTTGAAATGACTTGCTACCTTTGAACACTTCTTGAAGAACTTCTCCAACGTAGTGCAGATCTTCATAATGCCCTTAGCTAACCTTAGCTCTGACACTATGTTGAGAAATCTATAGGGCAATGATTAGAGTGATTTCTCTTTGCTTGATAAGTGCTTGTAATGTATTTTTACTTATTAGCTTTGTTAGTTATTATTATGTGTGTGTGTCTTCAAGCAACTACCAAGAACAAGAACACATAAGGAACACAGAATATAGGCTGCAAGCCAGGTCCAAAACCTCTCCACTTGAGAGGAAAACCTGCAAATCTCTTTTAAGTTTTCTTCCTTGTAGATTCTTCCTTCCTTATAGATTCTTCAATTAACGAATTCCAAGACCTTAACACTGAAACCAATACCCTCAAAGACCAAGACCAAGACCAACCTCTCTGAATGATGTGCTAACCTTGATCCATTCAAATCTCTTCCGGTAGCACTTCTTCTACCTCCAGCTACAAAATTTTGGCCTCCACACAGATCTGAAATTTTCGGCCACCCAACAGTGACTTTAGCCACAAGTGTGAGCCTCGAGTTGCTTTTTGAGCATTCCTTTGACCTTTCGCTTACCTTTCTCTCACTTTTGGAGCTTGATGATGACCCTTGGTGACATTATTGCCTTCCTTTCTCCAAGATTGAACTTATAGATAGAAACACTAGATCTGTTGCAAAAACCCTAGTCCTCCTTAACAGATGTGAGAGAGAAATAGCCCAAACAAAATTCTTATTCGCCCTCTTCCTTCTTCGTTACCTTCTTCCTTTGTCTTCACTAGAATAAGTGATGAATGATTGTATCTCAAGGAGGACGAGTTTCCTCTTATAGATAGGCTCTTTAAAGTGGACATGGTTCTTCCTTTTAGGCCAACTTGGTCTTAGACGGTATTTAGACACTTTTAAAGACAATAATAGTTTTCTTTACAAATTACAATGTGCCCAATGGGGTCTTCAACATATGACAATGACTCTTTTGACTTTTTGACCTAGGAAAAACCCTAGAAGCACTCAATGGGTGCTTGACCTATAAAATAAAAAATCTTGAGCATGAAACGCATGCTCCAAAAATAATAATAATATTTTTCTTTCATTTTACAATTTACAAGAACCAAAAGTACATTTCATATTTATGAAGACCAAACCAAACCAAATTACACATTTTTCAACACTTTTCCACACCATTTTGTTGGGAGATGGTACATTTTTATCTTAAATCATGAATGTGTTAAAACACATCTACTAGTTTGAATGGGCACAACTACCTAGTTTTCAGTATTCATTATTTTTGCACTTGTTTCTCTAAACTACATCATGAAGGTATTCCAATCAATTGTATATAAATAGATATAATGGTTTGATTTGGAATTGTTCCTTGAAAAGGTACCTTAAATATAGTAAACCAATCCTACCAATGTTTTTTTATCTTTTAGATCTGATCAAGTAAAGACTAAAGTACATCATCTATTACTTGTAAGGGCTTGGTGAATATAAGAAAGAATGGGTACAAGATGGATCCCAAGATCATCGCTCTTACTTACATGTTCTAGGGCTTATATTAAGTTGTGTATATAGACATAAGCCATTCACTCCCTACCCACACTAGTTTTCTTGTTCTTTGCCACACCACTCTGGGTGGGAGTATGTGAATAAGTTGGTTAACTTGGAATTCCATGAGACTTGTAAGTTATAATACAAATACCAATACAAGTACTCAACACTTTTATTTAAGCTACCATCCATTTTGAGAACCCTGATTTGGTCTTAGTTTGCCTTTCAATTGTATCCTTTAAGCCTTTGAATGTCTAAAGTTCCTTCAATTTACATTTGGGAAATTACACCCAAACTTTGACTTTGCTTTGATAGTCAAAGTTCCCATCATTGAGCATTTTCGCCTTCAAATACAAGCTAAAAATTCAATTTCCCATCAAAAAAACAAAATGAATGCAAGCAAATACAATTGAAGATACAATTAAAACCGTCAAACTGATATCGAAGGCTTCTGATGTTTAGATTTAAGAGTAATCTCCCATTTAGTGAATGGAATATTCCTCTCTTCAGATTAGAAGAGAGTATGTCACCTTGGCAAGGGGTTTTCATTCATGCTCTAGAGCTAGTACTATGATTAGGTCCAAAACAACCTTTAATCATTGAACCTAAGATGTTTATTTTTCCAACAATCAGTTGACATGGGCTATTTAGTGAAACTGATTAACTTGATAGGAAACCATACCTTTTTTGTTATGTTGCTCTAGTTTTTGGTATGGTGTAACGATAGAAACAAGGAAAAATGCCCCCCGTGATGGCTTCTTCAGGGGACACCAAGTTTTGGAAAGTGGTATTCCATCATTGGCCCATAGACTTGAGCAAAATGTAGTTTAGCTTTAAGGAACTGAATTTTAACTATTGGTAATTTACAATAAGTTCCATGAAGCATATATGAGACAAAGAAGCGTCTCTATAACATCTTTTATTTCTCATATTTCTTGGTAATGATGATTTTATTAAAAAATTGAAAGGAATTCCCTTCCTAATAAGTTCTGCAAATTTTTATAACAATGTTGAAAACAACTACAAAACTCTTTAGTTCCTTAAAAAGATTAGATTCATATATCATATTAAAAAGGTGATTCAATAGGAATTTACTTAAACATCTAGTACCCAATCCAAGTCACTACCATCTAATTATTTTCACATGCTTGAGGTTGTGTTAAATTCTGCAACTATAGCCAAACATCACATTGGGCAGTCCTTATGAGGCCGCTGATATTTTTCTTGGACTCCTATTTCCCATGCTTGAGGTTGTGTTAAATTGGCAATTGTGGCCAAACATCTCTTTGGACAACTCTATGAGGCAGCTGATATTTTTCTTGGATTCCTCTTTCCAAGAGGTTTAGGATTGATTTAAGGATCATCTCATTCTGACGTGTACAAATGAAGTTCTGAATTTATTTTGATTATGGACAAATTGTCAAGGTCTACCAGCCATCAAATTAGCATCCTCCTCATTTTGGCATCTCATCTTATTCATCTTTCTCTCTCTCATCTTCATTGGGTATGGATTTTTGGACCTCTCTCTCCACAAGTGTGAAAGGAACATTGTCTATTCTAACTGTTGTGTTGACCAAATTTGACTGGAATTTCAAGAGGCTGACTTTGATCAACGTTGACTCTGTTTGACTTCTGTTTATGAGGGAGACTTTTGTTGGGAAAGTTGTTGTTCTCGGCACACAAAAACTGAGGCACTTTGACCCCTGCATTGACCAATGTTGACTGCCCTACTTCAGGTTGTTGCCTTGACTCTTGTTGAACATATTTCACTGGCTATTTTCAGATTGTTTTGGGCTGCATTATCTTGTTGTTGGAGACCGAGTTGACCAAGGTTGACCGAGCTATTTTGGAGGTATTCCGCACTGTTGACCAACATTGACTTTCTAGTTAGGGCTTTCCGTTTTTGTTGTTCTCACTGATTGGTTTGGGCAAGTGAATATTGTAAATTGTACTCTCCCTCTACTAAAATTTTGAAGAATTATAAGAAGAGTTGATCAAAGATTTCCCCACATTGAGGTTTGTCCCTAGACGGTGCCATATAACTCATGTCGGCTTGCATCAACTGACAGACTTCTTCACACTATCATGTCAGCTAATTATGGAGGACGAACCACTATAAATACCCAACAAGGGTATCCGCATAACAATAGTGCAAAATACTCAGACTTGTATGATATTTTCGGACATACCTCTGCAACTTTCGAGTGGAACAATGAGTACAAGATCTCGAATATCAATGAAGATTTCGGTGGACAATGTAACCTTTTGGTGGTATCAGTCTCAGCGTAAATATGACAATAAAGCTCTCGATGCAAGGAGAACACAATCACAAGGTATTATTACAAGAAAAAGACACAATGATGATCTCGATGATGGAGATGATCTTAGGATCACACAATAGTATACATGGCCTCAACATAATTATGGTGAAATGATTTCATAGTGATGATATCACTATCTCGACATACAGATGGAGTCACAACCTTGACACGCTGATAAGAAGGATCACAGTGATCCCACTGTGAAGAGTAATGATCTCGGTGATGGAGATGATCTCAGGATCACACAATAGTATACACGGCCTCAACATAATTATGGTGAAATGATTTCATAGTGATGATATAACTATCTCGACAAACTGAAGGAGTCACAACCTTGACATGTTGATAAGAAGGATCACAATGATCCCACTATGAACAATAATGATCTCGGTGATAGAGATGATCTTAAGATCATACAATAGTATACATGGCCTCAACATAATTATGGTGAAATGATTTCATAGTGATGATATCACTATCTTGACATACTAAAGGAGTCACAATGTTGACACGCTGATAAGAAGGATCACAGTGATCCCACTGTGATACATTTTGTCTCTACATATTTGTGACCAGAAAAAGCTCGGTGATCACACAATAATGCACTCTTGGCACACTAAACACAATCATGATCTCAGTCTCAGTAAAGGAGCAGCAAGGATATAAGTGAAGAGGGAGAAATGGTGCAGTTGTAATAACCTCTGTGTTGCAACAATGATTACCTCGATGAAGCAACATTGATGATGAAGAACTCTATAGTAATAAAGAAGGGGATTGATGTCTTGGTCTTGGAGTGGCATAATAGGGCAAGGGTCAAGGTCTTGGTGTTCATCAATTGGAATCTCTATCAGAAGAATTTTGTGCCGGTTTTCCTCTCCAAGAGGGAGAGGTTTTGGCCCTCGCAGAAAGCTAAACATCGTGTGTTCTTGTCTCTTTGTTTTGGTAGTAGTTTGATGAAGCAAACACACACACTAATAACAAGAAGAAGATCAAGCTAAGAAAATTTGTAAAAGCACTTCACAAATTGTTATCAAGCCTAGAAGAATCCTTCTAATACTAATTTCCCTAGATTCTTCAACATCCCAGATCCCGAATTCACCAGGGCCAAGGAGAACCTTTACAGCCGGCCTATTGAGCTTTCCTAGATTCTTAAAACCATGCTTGGTTTAGCTATGGAGGAGAAAAGCGAGAACACCATGACTCTTGAGTCCAAGATAGGTATGTTGAATGACAAATTCACTATTTACATGGATATTGTTCATCATCGTTGCTTTGTAACCATGGACTCGCCTCACTACGAACATCAAACATTAAAAGAAAGAAAGACAAAGATTCCACCAGTCCCTAGGCCTCTGAGGACGTCCCAGCCGACAGCACCCCCTAAAAGCCGATAAGGTTGGAAGAGGAGGACCCCTCGGATTATCAAGTTTGATGAATTGTGTTTATTCTCTGTTTTGGACACTCTTTGTGTATTCTCTGTTTTGGATATACGTTCTCTTTGGGACACGCTCTCTATGGTTTTGGCCCGTGGCAGTGAAAACCAATGTAAATTTCGTCACTACTATTAATCCCCAAGCTAATGTCAAGGTTGTAAATTTGTAACCAATCATACTGAAAATCATCTAGATGAACTCAGATACTCTCAATCCACTCAGACGAGGTTGAAGTGCAATTTTTGTAAATTTTACAAGGGTGGGAAGCACAATTTTGTAAATTTTGTAAGGCTGGAATCACAAGAAACTTTTTTTTTCTGCCAATGGTCGGGGATAGACTCTTTTAGACCATTCGAACACCATATCAACTGTAATTATTGCATCTTTATATAATAGAACTCTTCTTACTTACAAAGAAAAGTACAAGATGAACAAATTTCAAAAGAATTGTTTTTCATGTTCAATTCTTTTAAGATTATATAGGTGACAAACTCTTTCATTCTATAGCGTTTTGGTAATTGACCAAACCATTGTTTCACTATGAAGCTCACGAGAATTAGTTCTTATCTTAATAATGTTCATTTTTTGCTTGACAATAGTGAACACAAAAACGTAATTTTGGTTTTTGCATTTGGAGTTAATCGCCTCCTAACAAAATCTTAGTTTTCATTTTCCCTTCTCTCTTTATTGTCCTACAATTTCTCCTTAAATTTATATGAAATCTATTACACTTATTTTATACATATGTTAATTGAGATAATTGGCTTTATCTCTAGTGGTTAAGAGGAATGATTGGGATCCTGCGATTCAATTCCCACAAGTGACATGATGAACTTTGATGTAATGACTTCTAACCTTGTAATCCCTTAAAAAGCAAAAGATGTATATTTTCTCAAACAATTTCTCAAAAATCCAACCATATATATTATTCAAATAATATATGAATAAGAAAAAATTATATATTAATTTACAATTTAAATATATTTAAACTAATATTATTATTTTTTTAATTTACAATTTAAAGTCATAGAAATTATAATCTCCATTCTTGAACATGATATTGAAATATAAATAAAAGAAAATTTATTATATTTTGAATTTAATATTTTATTTTAGATTAATAATTATAAATACATATTTTCTTTTTCTATTTACAAGATTATTATATTTTTACATAAAATTAGATAGAATGACAATTAAATTTGTTGCTTAATAAAATTTTAACATATAAAATTGATCAACCTTTTTACCTAATATTTCTTTGAAATTAATATAAATTATAATACACTTCTTTTAAAATAATTATTAATTTTTTTACATAAAATTAGAAGAGGTATATAACTAGATTAACTGTTGAAGTTTCCTTTCAATACTTGAATGTATTCCTTGATGACATAGCAATTCCATAATATTGATATTTTTCAAATTTTATTAACTAATATTTTATATATATATATATATATATATATATATATTAAAAGAGGTATATAACCAATTAATTAGTTAAGTTTCCTTTTTTAATACTTTGAAATGTATTCCTTGATGACATCGCAATTCCATAATATTGATATTTTTCAAATTTTTATTAAACTCATATTATTTATAAAATATTTAATTTTAAATTAAATAATAAAATATATATTAAAATTTTTATTTTTTATATAAATTATTATAAATATTAATATTAAAATGAAATTGTATTTATAGAATTTTTTTTTTTTAAATAAAATAAATATTATTTACATATAATTAATTTTAATTATTGTTAATTATATTTATTATCACTACACAAATTAATAATAACTCACATATAATTTACATTTACATTTAAAATAAAAATAAACCAACCATATAATAACAACCCCTTACATATAATTATAATTAAAGTGATGATTTAATAAATTATATTTAATTAAGGAGAGTAAAATGGTTAACTAAAAACTTGTACTTTGACACAATTTGAAGCTTGTACTTTATCATTATTTTGGCATTGTGTTTGAAACTTGTACTTTATCATTATTTTGGCATTGTGTTTGTGGTTGGATGGACTCCTAAGGATCAAATCCATCATCTTCATGATGGAATCCATTGCACAATTTGTAGAGCAAGTGGTTTAAGATTGGGTAAGCCACAGTGATTTGATGATGGTCAACTATCTATTCATCTATTTATATACTTGCAAAACATGTAGAGTAAGAGGGTATAAGTAAAAGAAATTGGAAAAGCAAAAAAAATGGTTTTCTGCTTAAAAAATTGTAGTATTAACTAAACAGGAGATAGGATGGATGATCATATATTATCTTTACATATATACACAAACAATATATACAATAAATATTGTAGAATTGCAAAGTGCAACTGAACCTAGGAATTAAGAAAAAACTATTTTCCCCACCTTGATAACTCAAGTCAACTTCTAGTGTTGAATCCAATGTTTGCCAAACCTCATGCCTAAGGTATGAGTTCAAGAAATCAACAAAATCATGAATTCAAGAAAATCTACGTTCGATGGTCATTTACACCAAGATAACAGAGTGTGTCGTCACAACATACCCTACATTAGATAGAATGACTTATGACATAATGAATGCTTATCTTTATTCAAAGAAGATAGTTTTACACTAAAACTTTTGCATTTTCAAGTAAAGATTTACGAAATCTAACTATTGGTAAAATTTGCCTAAAAAAGAAAGGTATACTATTTATGATTTTTTTTATAAAATAAAATATATAATTTCTAACAATCATATACAAAATATATATATAAAATTTTAACAATTTACTATATAAATTCGGTAAAATATTCCATATATAAAATTAAATGTTGCAATATAATAATTTAATATTAAAACTTGGAATTTCTTAATAATTTAATAAATAATTATTTTTACAAAATTTAAATTTAATAGTTTAATTGGATTATTAATAATAACTCAAAATAATTTAATTAAATATCAACAATAACTCTCCCAACTCTACCAGTTATTTATAAAATTTAGCTTTGTAACTCTACCAGTTATTTATAAAATTTAGCTTTCAAATATTTCCTAATGAATTAAGCTTTGAACATAGAAAAATATATTATTTAACATATTTTTACAAAGGAAAAAATTAGGTAACAGTTTCAAGACTTCCTATTTGCTCTTGTTGAGTTATAAGCCTCTCTTATATGTCTTTGTAACTTACTATTTTCTCAATTATTTTAGAGTTATACATTACTTGCAAAAAATTAAATCTAGTTCTCTTTGCTAAATACATTAACTTAACAACTCAATTAATTATATAAATTAAAAGAAAAATTATTCACAATTAAATTAAATTAAATTCAAACCCTGAGATCCAAAAATATGATTAATAATCGACACAAGCTCTTTATCATCATATATTAATAAATCACTAAAATTCACATATCTACCATTATTCACATTCTCTACCTGAAATAAAATAAATATATAAATAAATCACTAAAATTCACATTCTCTACTGAAATAAATAATAATATAAACAAATAAAACACTAATACATATATAATACAAACAAACAGAGATAATAAAACACTAGTGCATAAAATAATAAAACTTCCCCTTTGAATAATTTAATGCACAGTAAACTTTGAAAAAGTATTCAACAACAAATATTATTCAACTTCAAATATTTTTTAATACAAAATTATTTTTCTTACCATAAGACCAAAAGGGCTCTACACCGCTGACGTCTTTGATTTCCTTCAAATCAATACTCAGCAATCGTTCAACCGCTTTTCAAAGTTCTCTCTGGAAATTACAACACAACTAACCATTGCAATCCCAAAGACGACATCAACACAACTAACTATTCCAATCGGGAACATCAAAAGCCCCGTCAGGTAGAGCACACAGCCACTCCCACGCTTCTTGAAAACCTGGAACAGAGCTGCGATCTAGTCGCTCTTCTTGAAAACATCCCTCTATGCCAAGCTCTTGCTGTCCGGCGTCAGATTCCTGTCGTTGAATTGGTTCAGTACTATGATTTAAACATTCCTCTATGCCAAGCTCTTGCTGTCCGGCGTCAGATTCCTGTCGTTGAATTGGCACAGTACCATGATTTAAAAATTTGTTTTCTTGTGGAAGAGAGCATGGTGGACCTGCCACCATACTGGAATTAGGAATACATCCCTCTATGCCTAGCGCTTGCTGTTGTCAATGAAGGGCCAAGTTCTTGGATTTCATAAGTTGGCAATGTTGCGGCTCCTACCAAACCATATTAGGGAACCATGAATTACTAGGACTGAATTCATATATCACATAAATTACGAAAACTGAATTCATATATCACACTTGCAATTATTATTTACAAACTGAATTCATATATTATACCTCTTGCTGTTGTGGCTGTATTGAAGGCCTGCACATGCTTATTCTTTCTTCAACTTCATGCAACTTGGCCTGTACCTGCCTGGAAACGTCTTCTAATTGCTGGGCGGAGAGCCGATCAAGATCAAAAGGAATGGGAAAATCCAATGCTGCGGTCAAGTCTGAAATTGTGTTTTCATGATTATCTTGAATAGAATATGCTATTACTACTATGTGATCTGATTGGAATCAAACCAATATGAACTTACAGTAATACATAGGATATGTCATATTACTAGAGGTCTTTGGTTTCCACATACAACTCCAGATTCATTTAGCCCTAGTAAGCATAGGGTATCACATTAGAAGCAAACAAGTCATATGGGCTTCTATAACTAAGCTAAGGGGAATACATGGGAAAGCACAGATAAAGCGGGGCATTCTATACATGTATAACCTTTATGTTAGTACTGATCCCATTGGTCTGAACATGAACACTTCCACAGTAACTGCTTACCTTATACTTATGGTAATAAATGGAGTCATTGTGAGAATTAAATGATAGGGAATATAAGGAGAATGAAAGAACTCACAAGGTACATAAGTATAGTATCTTACATTACTTGTACCGAATAATGATGGATATGATATGCAATCACTTAGATGACTTGTATAATCTACATAACTAGAAGCTAAGAGTAATGACTTGCAATCGTTGGTTTAACTCATACGTAATAGTCATAACTAACCACATATTGGAACTCTGTTTTTCCCACATGAATGCAGAGTGTAACTGATTAGCTCTTTATTATACCTGTCTTATTCTGTAGATTGAGTTCATAGTGCAATCATTGGTCCAACTCATACGTAATAATCATAACTAACTACATATTGGAACCTATGCTTTTCCCACATGAATACAGAGTGCAAGTGATTAGCTCTTTTTTATACCTATCTTATACTGTAGATTGAGTTCATAGTGCAATCATAGTATCATCGACATAGCTTATAGATTGAATACCATAACAGCTTGGACAATAAGAGTACTAATAAGATCAATACCAGTGTGATCACCATTGATTATACTAACACGCTTACTTATGCAGGTAACACAAGCTTGAATACAAGAGATACAGATAAGGGTAAACTGTAACCTCATTATAAGTGTAATCCACAATAAATACATAAGCTAATACTGTGCTAGTTAATCACATAAGAACTAGTATAACCCTTAAACAAAGCAGAGTACTATTACCATAACTCTAGGAGTTGAACATTGTATACTGGTGTTGGAGACCAATGTTGAAGATTGTATAGATTTTCTTAGTGAAATGCTTAGATTAGATCACTTTATGGGAAATACGGAGCATTACAGCCAAGTACACACAAAATTAACCCTATCATTATAAGGCGTAACGATATTAATAAAAGGGTACATCAACTAAAGCAGATTACTACTATACATTACTACGAGTCTTTGTGTTTCCATTACACACTAGGTTATGAAACTACAGGCAGCTTATCAATACACCATGCTTATTATGGGATTAGTTCATATCCTTCTACCCTTGGAACACAGGTTAAACACATGCCGCTCTTAACATAGGTAATGCTTGAAAGCTGGAAGTGACATGGCTTGTACACACTATATAGCTATATCTACATGATGAAACGTGTTTGGAATATGTATAAGGTTTTAGTCTTGTTTGTATACTCAGTCCTGTACTCTTTCTATTCATGGGATTACCTCTACTAAACTCTAATGGAACTACTGGTATTACAGCTCGTTATTGATATCATAGCAGCTAAGAGCTTCTCTATGATCACCATTAACTCGTACTAGTAACATTGAACCTTGTGAGCCCGTTCATGAAAGCAGGAGATAAGTGTACTTCAACTGTGTTAATACTAACAATGTGTCCAGTGTGCTGTAGTTATTCATACCAATATCGTAAGCTTCTCTAAGCAGTGTATAGCATAATCTAACCTGTTAGCTATATTAGGGATAGTATGTTCTAATATGGTACCTTATGTTCATATCTAAAACACACAAGCTTACAGATCCATGAAACCATTTGTATCAAGTGAGCTTAGTAATAACAACACATACGATTTCCATATCACTCGTAACCTCTTATAAGCAGTGATCTACGACCATTATAACACTGATAACATGGTATATAGCTTAACAAGTAGTGAGCCCATATCATGCTTACAATTAACAACACATATTTTATCTAATATATGAAAGCTTCATCAAGTGTAATCAGTGCCTTATTCAGACCAATGGGAATCAGCTTGCAACAACCAGGTTTATGGTTAGTATTAGTATGGCATAATCACAATAAAGGTTACATATCCTTACTTAGCTTGGTTAAGGTTTAATGATTACAGAAGAAGTGTGACTCATATAGCTTGTTATAAGCACTAGTAGCCTTATCTATCACATCACTAAGCTCTACATGTTTGATTACTGTATTTCTTATAGTTACCTTAGCAAGTAGTATACAAGGTGTATAACATTATGTCGGTACTTATGGTGATTCGAGTGCAATAAGCACATTCCAAGAAGATGAACTAGTAGGTGTATATTATTATCCATAACTAGTAGTGACAACATTGTAGTATAAGCACGCTGTATTCAGCTGAGCAATGGCATGGTAAAGTAAGCTGGTATATACAGTAAGCTTATTATCATTATGTAGATTACTCGGCTTTTTAGTAATCATGGATATCGATCACACACGTTGAACAATAGCGATAATGAATACGGTTATAAGCAGATCATCAGTATTACGGGATAGAAAGAGCCAAGGATATTGGAACCGACATAAAAAATACATCAAGTTGCATAACGAAACTACTTCACACAACACACCACTGTTTCAAAAGTAATTTTAAAGCCAACACAAGAATATCTATCTCAAGAAATATTATGATGTTTGTTTCCCACATGAATGCAGAGTGTAACTGATTAGCTCTTTATTATACCTGTCTTATTCTGTAGATTGAGTTCATAGTGCAATCATTGGTCCAACTCATACGTAATAGTCATAAATAACTACATATTGGAACCTATGCTTTTCCCACATGAATACAGAGTGTAAGTGATTAGCTCTTTTTTATACCTATCTTATACTGTAGATTGAGTTCATAGTGCAATCATAGTATCATCGACATAGCTTAGATTGAATACCATAACAGCTTGGACAATAAGAGTACTAATAAGATCAATACCAGTGTGATCACCATTGATTATACTAACACGCTTACTTATGCAGGTAACACAAGCTTGAATACAAGAGATACAGATAAGGGTAAACTGTAACCTCATTATAAGTGTAATCCACAATAAATACATAAGCTAATACTGTGCTAGTTAATCACATAAGAACTAGTATAACCCTTAAACAAAGCAGAGTACTATTACCATAACTCTAGGAGTTGAACATTGTATACTGGTGTTGGAGACCAATGTTGAAGATTGTATAGATTTTCTTAGTGAAATGCTTAGATTAGATCACTTTATGGGAAATACGGAGCATTACAGCCAAGTACACACAAAATTAACCCTATCATTATAAGTCGTAACGATATTAATAAAAGGGTACATCAACTAAAGCAGATTACTACTATACATTACTACGAGTCTTTGTGTTTCCATTACACACTAGGTTATGAAACTACAGGCAGCTTATCAATACACCATGCTTATTATGGGATTAGTTCATATCCTTCTACCCTTGGAACACAGGTTAAACACATGCCGCTCTTAACATAGGTAATGCTTGAAAGCTGGAAGTGACATGGCTTGTACACACTATATAGCTATATCTACATGATGAAACGTGTTTGGAATATGTATAAGGTTTTAGTCTTGTTTGTATACTCAGTCCTGTACTCTTTCTATTCATGGGATTACCTCTACTAAACTCTAATGGAACTACTGGTATTACAGCTCGTTATTGATATCATAGCAGCTAAGAGCTTCTCTATGATCACCATTAACTCGTACTAGTAACATTGAACCTTGTGAGCCCGTTCATGAAAGCAGGAGATAAGTGTACTTCAACTGTGTTAATACTAACAATGTGTCCAGTGTGCTGTAGTTATTCATACCAATATCGTAAGCTTCTCTAAGCAGTGTATAGCATAATCTAACCTGTTAGCTATATTAGGGATAGTATGTTCTAATATGGTACCTTATGTTCATATCTAAAACACACAAGCTTACAGATCCATGAAACCATTTGTATCAAGTGAGCTTAGTAATAACAACACATACGATTTCCATATCACTCGTAACCTCTTATAAGCAGTGATCTACGACCATTATAACACTGATAACATGGTATATAGCTTAACAAGTAGTGAGCCCATATCATGCTTACAATTAACAACACATATTTTATCTAATATATGAAAGCTTCATCAAGTGTAATCAGTGCCTTATTCAGACCAATGGGAATCAGCTTGCAACAACCAGGTTTATGGTTAGTATTAGTATGGCATAATCACAATAAAGGTTACATATCCTTACTTAGCTTGGTTAAGGTTTAATGATTACAGAAGAAGTGTGACTCATATAGCTTGTTATAAGCACTAGTAGCCTTATCTATCACATCACTAAGCTCTACATGTTTGATTACTGTATTTCTTATAGTTACCTTAGCAAGTAGTATACAAGGTGTATAACATTATGTCGGTACTTATGGTGATTCGAGTGCAATAAGCACATTCCAAGAAGATGAACTAGTAGGTGTATATTATTATCCATAACTAGTAGTGACAACATTGTAGTATAAGCACGCTGTATTCAGCTGAGCAATGGCATGGTAAAGTAAGCTGGTATATACAGTAAGCTTATTATCATTATGTAGATTACTCGGCTTTTTAGTAATCATGGATATCGATCACACACGTTGAACAATAGCGATAATGAATACGGTTATAAGCAGATCATCAGTATTACGGGATAGAAAGAGCCAAGGATATTGGAACCGACATAAAAAATACATCAAGTTGCATAACGAAACTACTTCACACAACACACCACTGTTTCAAAAGTAATTTTAAAGCCAACACAAGAATATCTATCTCAAGAAATATTATGATGTTTGTTTCCCACATGAATGCAGAGTGTAACTGATTAGCTCTTTATTATACCTGTCTTATTCTGTAGATTGAGTTCATAGTGCAATCATTGGTCCAACTCATACGTAATAATCATAACTAACTACATATTGGAACCTATGCTTTTCCCACATGAATACAGAGTGCAAGTGATTAGCTCTTTTTTATACCTATCTTATACTGTAGATTGAGTTCATAGTGCAATCATAGTATCATCGACATAGCTTATAGATTGAATACCATAACAGCTTGGACAATAAGAGTACTAATAAGATCAATACCAGTGTGATCACCATTGATTATACTAACACGCTTACTTATGCAGGTAACACAAGCTTGAATACAAGAGATACAGATAAGGGTAAACTGTAACCTCATTATAAGTGTAATCCACAATAAATACATAAGCTAATACTGTGCTAGTTAATCACATAAGAACTAGTATAACCCTTAAACAAAGCAGAGTACTATTACCATAACTCTAGGAGTTGAACATTGTATACTGGTGTTGGAGACCAATGTTGAAGATTGTATAGATTTTCTTAGTGAAATGCTTAGATTAGATCACTTTATGGGAAATACGGAGCATTACAGCCAAGTACACACAAAATTAACCCTATCATTATAAGGTGTAACGATATTAATAAAAGGGTACATCAACTAAAGCAGATTACTACTATACATTACTACGAGTCTTTGTGTTTCCATTACACACTAGGTTATGAAACTACAGGCAGCTTATCAATACACCATGCTTATTATGGGATTAGTTCATATCCTTCTACCCTTGGAACACAGGTTAAACACATGCCGCTCTTAACATAGGTAATGCTTGAAAGCTGGAAGTGACATGGCTTGTACACACTATATAGCTATATCTACATGATGAAATGTGTTTGGAATATGTATAAGGTTTTAGTCTTGTTTGTATACTCAGTCCTGTACTCTTTCTATTCATGGGATTACCTCTACTAAACTCTAATGGAACTACTGGTATTACAGCTCGTTATTGATATCATACCAGCTAAGAGCTTCTCTATGATCACCATTAACTCGTACTAGTAACATTGAACCTTGTGAGCCCGTTCATGAAAGCAGGAGATAAGTGTACTTCAACTGTGTTAATACTAACAATGTGTCCAGTGTGCTGTAGTTATTCATACCAATATCGTAAGCTTCTCTAAGCAGTGTATAGCATAATCTAACCTGTTAGCTATATTAGGGATAGTATGTTCTAATATGGTACCTTATGTTCATATCTAAAACACACAAGCTTATAGATCCATGAAACCATTTGTATCAAGTGAGCTTAGTAATAACAACACATACGATTTCCATATCACTCGTAACCTCTTATAAGCAGTGATCTACGACCATTATAACACTGATAACATGGTATATAGCTTAACAAGTAGTGAGCCCATATCATGCTTACAATTAACAACACATATTTTATCTAATATATGAAAGCTTCATCAAGTGTAATCAGTGCCTTATTCAGACCAATGGGAATCAGCTTGCAACAACCAGGTTTATGGTTAGTATTAGTATGGCATAATCACAATAAAGGTTACATATCCTTACTTAGCTTGGTTAAGGTTTAATGATTACAGAAGAAGTGTGACTCATATAGCTTGTTATAAGCACTAGTAGCCTTATCTATCACATCACTAAGCTCTACATGTTTGATTACTGTATTTCTTATAGTTACCTTAGCAAGTAGTATACAATGTGTATAACATTATGTCGGTACTTATGGTGATTCGAGTGCAATAAGCACATTCCAAGAAGATGAACTAGTAGGTGTATATTATTATCCATAACTAGTAGTGACAACATTGTAGTATAAGCACGCTGTATTCAGCTGAGCAATGGCATGGTAAAGTAAGCTGGTATATACAGTAAGCTTATTATCATTATGTAGATTACTCGGCTTTTTAGTAGTCATGGATATCGATCACACACGTTGAACAATAGCGATAATGAATACGGTTATAAGCAGATCATCAGTATTACGGGATAGAAAGAGCCAAGGATATTGGAACCGACATAAAAAATACATCAAGTTGCATAACGAAACTACTTCACACAACACACCACTGTTTCAAAAGTAATTTTAAAGCCAACACAAGAATATCTATCTCAAGAAATATTATGATGTTTGTTTCCCACAAATGAAGCTCTAGCAATAGAACACTCTTATGTAAACCTCTTTTCTGCCCTCAAAGAAATCATGGGCTTCTTATCTTTAAGATCCTACTTAACTACATAACCAAACTCTTAAAGTAAGTACTGGATTTAACAGTTGATAGAAAAAGGCCTAGCACAGTTTACAAAACCCCCAGCACTAGTACTTGGCTTCACTACTGTCAGAATCATCTTCTGACATGTAAACTCTTTGTCGATCGCTGTCAGATGAGGAATCCTCTTCAAAGACAACATTATAATGTGGGGTAGATTCCTGTTCAGATAGTTTCTTATTTTGTACAGAGTTAATATGCTCAGAATCTTTTCTCTGTTCAATTTCCTGATCACCCCTAGTTTTCTCCACGGCAATATAATGTGAATTTTCACGGTCATCTATTGATAAGTGTGTCTGGTTCTCACTTATTGCATGAGTACTTGAAGATTGGGGGATAACAGCCGCAGCAAAAACAACTGAGACTCCTTGTACATTCTCCATGGAAACTGACATGGGAGGGAGATCTAAACCATTTGATCTATCACATGTTGAACTCGCTGTATTTAAAACAGGCTTGATATTATAATTTGATTTTTCTCTCAAAATAGATGCTTCCTGTAAAGTAGAATAAGAATGAAACGATTTCAAGCCTTCACAAACTGCAGATGCAAGGATGGCTTGTAAATATCCAGTATTGAGATTATCTGCAGAAATATAATCAGTATCGCCCTTTGGCCTTTTCTTAGATGAGAAATCTTCAGTTAAGGATTTTCGAATTCTTGGAACAGCTGTGGATAAACTTTCTTTTACCAGCTGCATTGCAGACTCAAGACTATTCTGAATTGATGCAGATGCCGGCAGGGCAGCGGCAATCACTACAGGGACCATTTCAGGGGCATTGCTGTTTTGAATTGGGTCATGATAGACAGAAACATTCTTATCCTGACAATCACATGGTTGTTCCATAGTCTCATGTTTGGCATCATTTTCAGCCCCCTCTTCTGGTGTTGATATTTTATTAGTATGAGGATATGCAGGCCCTACAGGGTTATGGTTAAAATCTGTGGTATCTGATTTCTTCAAAACCATCTTACCCTTTTCCGTTTTTACTTTACTGTCAGGCTCCTGAGAGAAGTGGGAACCTGGGCCTGGCATTATCTTTCCAGAGTCATCCTCCATATTAGTCTGCCATTCCCCACTGTTGGGACTCTTGACAGAAGTTTCTTTGTTGGCCTCTGAAATGCACCCGTTAGTACAATGATTTTTGACACTGGCCATATTCTCCTCCAAATCACTACTTGCACAGTCAATTTTTGGCAACTTAGTTTTCTCTGAGGCTCTACTTCCTCGCATTCCACAATCGAAACAACGACATAAGATGCCATCATTTGACAAAAGGGCTTGTTGAATATGATGCTGCCGAAGGGCTTTGTGGACTATCAGAGAAAATGCATTCTTGAAAATGACAGAACAAACTTCACATTCAAAACAGTTACACTTTTCTCCTGCTTCAAATGCAGAATGTAGACAATGATGTTTCCTTTTCATAGACATACTTTGAAAGCCATGATGATTCTCCAAGTGCTTTTCAAGTACCTCAGGAGTCAAGAGCATTTCCTCACAAACAAGACACCATGCAGATATCCCATCTGACTGATCCAACCACCTCTTCCAGTTCTGATCAGATATCACTGTGGAATGAGTATCTGGAACTGCCACTTCCTTTTTTTCATCTTGTGATTGAGTCTGTACTACTTTATTTGTATGTCGCTGATCTTGAATCTCAGCATATAACTTGTGAGCACTGCCCAGTAAATGAAGCATAAAGCAGGGCCAGCTTTTACACCATATCATACAATATGTGCATAAATATCCCACGTTTTCTAAATGTCCCATATCCTTCACCTTCTTGAGCCTATTGCTTAAACAAACTTTTTGCAATTGAAATTTGTGTTTATATGCATGCAAATGGCTCTCCCGGTCATTCACATGAATGAACTTTTTTTCGCAAACTAGGCAAGTAGATGTTCTCAAGGACTTGATATGCACACTAGAAAATAAGTGCAGAACAAAATCATCTATGGCTTCACATTTTACTGAGCACAAAAGACATTCCAGATTTATGCCAACTTTGGAGCAATCACTTGATGAGCCAGAAAGTAGCTGAATAATCCCAGTCAATTCTGGCAAGTTATCTTTTGAAAATGCGACCTTGTGCGACATCACCAGATGTAACTCCAAAGCAATACTGCAACTGAATGCAATGCCACAAGGAGGGCACTTGTAAGTCTGGTCAGCAAATCTTGCTACCTTGAAACCACGGCTCATGCACCGTTCATGCCTAGCATCTTGTACATGTACTTCTGCAGCTTTTATATTTAACAAATTTACTGAGCAAATCATGCAGTAACATCGCAAACGGATTTGTGCTCGTAGTTTCTTTATATGTGGGGCACTGATGTTGTGGTGTAGAATTTCCAGATGACCAACATTATTTACAAGACATGACCGGCAAAATGACTTATCAGAGCTTCCAAGCTCCTGCAAACAGAGCCAAAAGCTTTTAAATGAGAACGGAAGACCTTCAAAACAACAGATGAAGCAAAAATGGTGACTGGTTTCCACAAAGAAACAAAAAAGTTGTTGTATTCACTGAAGAAGCCAAAAAAGTCCTAAGAAACCACAGAGATACATAAGGAAGATTACAGAGCCCAGTGCCATGAAGGCATTTTCCAAAGGAAATAAGAAAGAACTTCAAATACAAACTTACTGGTAACCATACCGGAATTAACATTGGCGGTGGTTTTTCTCTGATGGATGCCATTGAGCGCTATGTATGGTTGCCTCCTCTGAACAGGATGTTCCGGCCAGCGTTCAGCTCTTGCAAAAACCTCAAATTGCCACCTTTCTCCTGCAGAAAACAGGCTGTACTCACATTACAGATCTGTGAACTCAAAAGGTTTGAACATGGTCCTCACCTCATGCAAAAACCTGCATAGTAAACTAGGAAAGTTCCGTCACCCAGAGCTACTGTGTTGCTCTCTAAATAAATTGTTTATGTTTGATAATATCTCACAATTTACTGCTACGCTGCTACCGCCGTTCTGCTACTCATAAACCTGTTTTGCACAAAACCAGGCACTTGTTGAGGCACCAGATAATGTAACCAAGAAAATTATGCCCTCCAGTCAGAGTAGGAATTTGATGGGCATTTTGCCCATCACAAGGCATTTTCCCCGTAAAATATGTTCAAAATTTTAAACATATTAATACTCAAACCGTCATTAATACCTATTAATACTCTATCATAATTTCTAATTATGAGACTGCCACCTGACCACATTCCATTAACAGTCTATATGTAAATCTGAGACTGTCACCTGACCACGTTCAGTGTCACCGACTTAGGATTCGAAGAGCGTCCCTCACATTTACACAGTTTTCCAAGCGACTTGTCTCGTATTCGTCGGTTGTGATGAATGCTTTGGAACCCACGGCGGACGAGGACAACAACGATTTTCAACGGAGGAGATCGTCAGATACGAGGAGCCTCCCCAACCTAATATTGAGGAAGCGGTAAGGGTAGAGGAAGATGAACCCGAAGAAGTTCTAGTTGATACAATGTACACTTTGGAGGGGCTGAAAAAGAACTTGTACTACAGGAACTACCAAGTGATAAACCTCGAAAAACCTAAAAGGCCTCAAGTTAAATCGTACCGTTATTATCTGTGAAAGCCTAAAGGCCTCAAGGTTGTTTTCCAGTGGGAAATTAGGCTTTTATGCGTGCCATAGACTTCTACAACAACCAAAATTTTTGTAAGGCTATAGCGCAATCGTTCTTTAATATACTGTTATGTAGGTTGAATCCTACGCCTAAATCTCTATCGCCCTTTTATCCAAGACTAGCATTCATAAATAACAAAATCAACCTATACAACAGATCAATCACTAAATAATATTATTTTCAATCACTTTTTTTTCAGACAGAAGAAACCACTATCTTTATATATTTTCAATCACTTTTTAATGTCAAATTTAATAAAAAGAGAAACCATTTATTATGCAGTAGTCTATAAGGTGACTTTTTGAAAGCTTTTCTGGCGGATTTTTCCGGTCAAAATCCGGCAGCAATTCATTGGAATCCCATGTTTGATAGCTAGTTTCTGCACAATCAATGGCTCCCAGGGGTTTTTCAGGGCGCTGAATCCAAATATGCAATTAAAAAACCATTTTAACTGCTAAAAATCAATATTTAACTTCATTTCTTCCCCCGGATTCCGTCACCGGAATCTCCAAAAAGTCGCATTATAGACAACTCCATTTATTATGGTCTTTTATTGAAATTATGCAAAGTAATCACAAAGCTAAATTTATAATTGACATGTTATATTAAGTTTTTTTTTTTAAATATTATCGATTATATTATATTACTTTCTCTAATAACCTTGAAAATGAAACCTAACTCCAAGCAGTCAAAGCTGCTCTGAATCAAATTCTGCAGTGAATAGTGCTGATAAACTCTCAACCAACCCAAAAATTAGAGGTTCTGCCACTCAACTAGAGATGCCAAGTTGAGAAAATAATACAAGAGCCTCTTTAGAGACAACAGTAGGATATGGTTGAACTTGAAGTGGAGACTGATTCATTGGAGATTGCCATTTATTATTTTTTTTTCATGCAATCAAATTAAGCTGTCTAATCAAATAGGATGCCAAATTAATTTTAAAAACAATATATCCTATGTTTTCATTAATGAACTAAGGGGTGCTATTCGTTATAAAACTCCTAACTTAACGAGGGGTGCCAGTCGTTGTGAAGTGGATTATTGTGGCATATTGGTTATAGATTATTTTATTTAGATAATTTAGAAAAAGTAATAGTATTTTAGAGTGTACAATTCCATTATAATTCAAATGTCAAATTTTAGAATGTAGAACTCCATCATAACTTAAATATCAAATATTTGGGATGAATTTTGATTTATTGAATTTCACATAAAGAATTAATTGGTTTGTTTAAAAATTTATATTTATATTTTAAAATTTGTAGAGAAGTTTTTTTTTATTTTTCATAGATTAGTAAAGTTGTTATCACTTTTTTTAGGTAGGCATATGTATGGTATTTTAAGAAATATCATTTTTCATCCTCCAATTTTTTTAGTATGATAAAGATGACAAAATATTTCATCTTGAGATGTCTTATAAATTGTTCAATTCTGTTGTCTTGTAAATTGTTCAGTTCTATAGATGTATGGCATTTGAAGAGACACCATTTTTCATCCTCCAACTTTTTTAGTATCATAAAGATGACAAAATATTTCATCTTGAGATGTCTTATAAATTGTTCAACTCCTTGTTTCACTATGACGATCTTGAGAGTTCGATGTTATCTCAACAATATGATTTTCTTATATAAGTTAGCTATAAAAAAAATATGGTATGTTTTTCTAGATTGAGGTTAATGAGATCTTTATAGTTCTTTAATTTTCTCTTTTTCTCTATTTCTTTATCACACCAAAATCTAGCCTCAAATTTAGATGTGATAATATTTGGTAGCAATATTCTATAAATGTTCTCCTTTATTTTACAATGTTGTAGCAAGGCTTACCATATTTATGCCATTTGCACTTAGGTCATAAGTGACATTGATGGGAGTTTAAGGCAATCTTAGGAAAGCTCTTGCACTATTTCTTGTAGTTATCTTGTGCTTGTAAATTAGCTAGTTAGTCATAGCCATACTCAATGCTGGAAAGATTAAATTTTTATGAAAAGAATAGGATATAGCATATTTATTTTATTTTTAAAATGCTAAATTATAAAAGACTTTTAAGTGTTGGAACCCTAATTTGCAAGATTTTAGGTATGCATGTAAAGTCCGTGTCAATTTTCCCTTATGCCAATTCATTAGCACATTTAGACAAGCCAAGTTGGAAATAGTGGTTAGAGGCTTATCAGGGTCTATGGAAACCATATTAATTAATCTACTTTTGAATTCTTATTGATAACATTTAATAGTTTTACTTTGTCGTCCATCTTATATGTCTCATAAGATGTTTTTAATCATATCTTATATCCACAAATGATATGGCATTGCCTGGGTCAACGACATTTGATTTGAAGGTTATGGATATTTTATTGTCATTGTTGCATACAATTTCAAACCAAGATTTAGGATTCAAGAAGTCATTTGTGTGTTATAGTCATTTTGTTTTTTTCTTGTGATAAATATGTGAAATTTTTTAACATCATTGTGAAATTTTTTAACATCATTGTGGTCTTGAAGGTTAATTTTTGAATAGAATCTTTATTGGTGAAGGGTTAATTTACTATCAAAACATCAATCATGAGGGGTACAATTTTGAACATTATGTTTTTTGATGGGAAGCATGAAAACCAAAAACTTCAAAAAAAAATTGTTTGACGGATAAAAAGGAATCCAAATTCCAACCCTGCCTCCAATTAGTCCTTGGCCAATGCAGACGTTGTCTCTTCTACCACCTACCAGAAAAGATTGCCACAAAACCATAGCCTCACTTTCATAAAGGTTCGCCAAATATAAGAGGCGTTATTTTTCGCAAGGGCTCCACACAACGCCCATTCTTCCAAATTCAAATGTTGTAGGTATTTATCATGTATGATATCTTGCCGGCCTCCAGATCCCTCCAAAGATTCTTGATAAGGAGGTTATGGTTAAAATATTTGGTATCTCTAATGCCCCCATCCACCTATGGATATTGGTTTGGATAATGTCGCCAAAGGAGACGAGTGATATCTCTTTTTGCTGCAAACCCAATTCCAAAGGAAATTAGAGATGATAGTGTTGAACTTCTTAATGACTCATTACCATTGGGAGATGGTAGAAATGCATCGAGTAAACCAAAACTCCTTAGAGAATTGCTTTAACCATTATGAGCTGACTACCGAGTGTAAGCCCTTTCTGATCCCAATGTGTATTTTTCTTCCATATTTTACTTCCCAGCCACTCCGAATCTCCTAACTTGTATTTTCTATGTTTCAAAATAAAACCCAAGTACTTAAAAACACCCACCAAAGGCCTAATCGTAACACTTTAAACAAAATTAACCTAAGTACTTAAAAACACCCACCAAAGGCCTAATAAATTGTTTATGTTTGATAATATCTCACAATTTACTGCTATGCTACTACCATCGTTCTACCTCTCAGAAACCTGTTTTGCACAAAAGCAGGCTGAATTCCTTTTTATCGAAGGGCTTAACTGTACCCCCTTGGAAGTCTGAGGTTTCCTGGCATTTCTGAAAAACCGATGGGATGGATGCCACATTGCATTCAATGTGCCTTTAATGGGTGCACACAATGTACAAGAATTATGTTGAATATCTACAAACTCATGCACCACATTATCCACTGCTACAATTGCTCCCCCTAAACTAGAAGACGTCCATGCTTCATACTATAGAATCTAATCTAAAGACTTGTTCCTTCCAATCATACTCCTAGGCTCTAATCATATCACCTCAGCCATAAACGCCATGTACCGTGTATATCTTTGTGGTTGTTTACTTTGTCTGGAGGTGGTATTGGGAGGTCCAAATCTCTCCTAATCCTGCCTAAACAACTCATCTGCCCACTTGGCTCGAACTCTCCCTATACTAAGAGTCATTGGCTTAGTGGTTTCCTCCACTCAACCTAGTCTCTCCTCCTCATCATCATGTTGATCAACCCACTTCCCACCTAGTTGAGACTTAATTTGTTATAATAGTTGAAGCTCCTTCTTAGGAGCACATAGCTCCTTCTTAGGTACTCTAACCTGCTCTCACTATAAGGACTCCCTTAGCACTCTGCTCTCCTCAAACCTCACATCTCTACTCTGCATACTTCCTATCTTGTTGCTCAAGGTCGTGTCTGTCTCAACCTGCAGCAAGTACAAATTCTTCATCCTCACACCTATCTGCTTCGCACATTTAAAAGATATGTGCTTGAGGTACGCCTTACCTTTGTTGAAGATGACATCATAACCCTTTTCCTCTAGGGTAGCCACTGAAGCAAGACTCTTCTTTAGGTGTGATACATAGAGGACATCTCTGAGATGGAGAGAGCTACCTAACTCCCTCTCAAAACTGACAGTACAAACTCCCCTAGTCGCATACTTTTCATCATCTCCCCGCTCAATATGAAACTGCATGTCCTCTTTCAAGAGGCTAAAATTTTCCTTATTCTCAGTCATATGGAAGGAAGCTCCTAAATCAATATAACCATACATTGTTGCTTACTGAGATTTCCATGCAAGTTATCAATGAGAAATATTTCTCAAACTGAGAAGAAAATGCATCTACCTTAGCTGATGCAACCACATGATCCTTTCTGAACTCCTTCTGATTAGGACACTTAGTGGCATAGTGCCCAGACTCATGGCAATGGAAGCACTTGATCTTGCTCAAAACCTTCTTCTTCTTCTCACCCTTCTCACTGACTCGGCCTTTCCTTGGCCCTTCTTGCCCTTGGCTTGAGAGATGAGCTTCCATATACTATAAAAAAGGGCATTGAACTCAAGAGAATTCGGGGGAGAAATATACAATTTGATTGTTGTCCATTGTTGACAATTCCTAGCTAGAGAACTATGTCAAAGTATCTATGTAGTGGGTGTGCTTTAAAGATGGTTGGTTCAAGGATAAAAACCCTCGTTTAAGTAAATAGACCTTATCTTTTCGAAGACAAACCAAAGTGTTGATTTCTAATAGTAACAACATACAATCATTTTAAAGGCATTGATAGAAGAATTTAAAAGACATTAGATAATTAAATGTATCCAATCTAAATACTTAATGATCCAATGAGAACAAAAAACATATAGAAATATCTCCCATAACTTGACATTATATATTTAGGAATTGTATAGAAGGCAACAATCTATAAATTTTAGAGTAACCGAAACAAATAGATAATTTGCTTAATTTAACCTGATATTAAATATAACTTTCATAGGGGATTTCAGGGAGGCTAATTCGCAACCTTTCCTTTCCCAAGATCTACACAATCATAAATGTACAAAGAAATAAGATAATAAAGCACTGTAAGCACTCACATGAAAAACATAGAAATACTCCTTGATTAACTTTAAAATGCTCAGGTACATAGAAATCTTCAAATTTTTGTTCCAGGAATCAACCCTTTTCCATTCAAAATAAAACCAATATATAGAGTCTTTACAAAATCCTATCTTCTAAAGATTACAATGAAAATAATTTATTATCCAAAATATAACTTGGATAATATTCAATAAAACTTCAACTAAAATTGATAATATTTTGCTTGGTTGTCTTCAATTGTCATTGATTTCTAAATTTGATCCCAAATATTTGAGTCTGTTCTAATTTTTCTCCTTTAAATCTAGATCTTCCTTGAGTATCTGCCAAAAGATAGCCTGTCTGCGAGATACTCCTTTGACTTTGAGAGTTTAAGATAAAAGATCAACAAGTTGCTCCCATTCTTCTCCCACTAGATAAGTTAACACAACCATTTTTCTATAGGCTTCATCTACTTCAGTGTATTTTGAAAGGTTGGTTTAACTGTGAACAAATATCTGATCTCATAACAAATAAATAAACCATCAACTAATTTTTCAAGAATATTTTGACCAGTCAAAGCTCCTTTTACTCCAGCAAATTTTGATTTATCCATTGCATCCATGTTGAGTAATCTTTTATATTCTTCTTCAGTTACCATTTTTCCCGTGAATTTTTAAATGATGGTAAACCTCTTTGTTGTAGGGTAGAAAACTTCTTTTTGAACTTGTTGATTTGAACCTGCATAGTATTACATTTTTCCTTCATTTGCATCATCAAGTTTTTCTTAGTCAGAATTGTCTTGGTTTGAATAATAGAATGAGTCATGTAAACAATATCCCTTTCTTCTAATTCGTGTTTTGTCTTTGAATTTAAAAACTTTATGATTTTACTAACTTGACTAGGTTTATTTCCAAGCTCATTCTTGATTTCATCTATGGACCTTTCTGCTCGTTCCAACAACGCCTCTTGTTCAATCATGATCTTGATTGATGTCCAGACACCAGAGATTGAAGGGATGATCTCCATCCAAATTCTTTCTTTAGCTTGAATTAGGCATTTAAAACTATCAACATGACCTGAAAAGCATTCAAGTTGTTTCCGTAATCTATAAGTCTTTTGGAGTTCAGCAACCAAAGCATTATCTGACTTAATTTTCTCTTGCTCAACTTTTTCTAAAGCTTTCTTCAGTTTATCAATCTCTTCATTCTTTAATCTTAAATATGATAAGGCTTATGTTAATTCCTTTATTGCAATATTTCTTTATGAGCTTACTTGGGATGTAGAAGGCACTATATTTCTTATTTTCTCTCTTTCCTTCACTATATGTTCCATCTTTGTTTCCATTTCTTGGATTTGCATATTTTGCTCAATCATCATTGATAATAGCAATTCCTTTTCTTTTTCCGGCTCTCCAACTTCTTGTGTTGGTTGATATTCAGTAGTCGGCATCTTTATTCTCTTGCAAAGAGCTTGAATGTTTGCATATTTGTTTTTCATGATCTCCTGGGTAGCATTGATATCATAAGGATCTAACCCCAACTTGACGATTATGTACTCCAATGATTTGACTTTGGTATCTTTAGCGAGAGAGGACATTCTCTGCATCTTTAACTCAAAAATTGTATTATTTAATAAATTTCGCAAATTTGACAAACTAATTGTTGAACTTGTCAAGGTAGAATATATCATCTCCCCTGTCTCTTTATGGAGATCAATTTGATCAAATGGATGGATTTGCTTTGTGTAAAAGAAAATACAAAGGTTTTAAAATCTTTTGTAGACTTAGCTCCTCAGACTTTTGGTTCTAAGAAATCCATTTGAAACTGACCTTTATCAACATCTAAGGCTGCGAGTATCCTATTCTTTGTAGAAGAAATTTGATTACATAATTGAGTGTAAGTAATTGACTTCAAAGCTTCATTCTCCCTTTTGATCTCCATGAATTTAGAATAAATACTTTGATTAGCTGAAGGAGTTGAAGAAGAAAATTGTCATGTTGTTGTTTCCATTTGCTGCAAATTGAACATAGACTCGCTTGAGAGAATAACTATAGAAGGTGTAAGTACATTTGTATACCTAGTCACTGACATAGCTTCTTATGTTTCCCTCACTTTTTTCCTTTTGTAGACTCTGATTTTTTTCACTCTGATTCAAATGTGGAATGTGGAACATTTTCAATTACCCTTTTGAGTTCTTTTTCCCTTTGTTGAGGAGTTACTAAAGCATTAAGTTTTACTGATTGGTCCACTGCTTGTTCTTCTGGTAACTCTACTAATGTACCTTCTTCCCATGTTTCTTTGTTGGCATATCTTTCAATATCTAGTTTAGGTGAATGAACATAGGAAGTAGAACCTTGTTTAACTCTGATAGATGAAATATTCCCAATTGGATCATAAGACCATATGATTCCCTTGGTGAATTTCATTTTTGTTAACAGAAATTCAACATCCTTATCAGTTGCACTAGTATTTACAACAAAGGGTCCTATTTGTGCTTTGAGATTGAATATGGTCTCTTTCTTTCTTGTTAGGAAATGCAAATGATCTACATTGAGACTTTGTCTAATGAATTCAAGAGAAAATATCCTGATTGGGAGAAAACTTGGTAAACGATATGGAGGAAGTTCAAATCCATACATTCCTATCTTAGTAAAATTCTTATACAAATACCAATCACCTAACTTAGTATGTTCACTCAGCCGCAAATTGCGCTTGACCTTTGGTAGAATTCTTGGGACTTTATCACTGCTTAAAAGACTAAAACATATTAATAAAAATTGGTCCAAAAAAATTGTAAAAGAAAACTCTTCAAAGTTTTTCCTAACCAAAGAAGTCCAATGAAAAACCAACCATTGAACCACCTGTGTATCTTGTTTTTGCAATTGTATTCAAAGGAACCTTCATGACTGATGATACAAGAACAAATTGACTAAAACTGAATAATGTTTAAATGCCCCTTCAATTCCAAATTTCAAAAACGGCTCATTAATGATGTCTGAAAGAAACTTACTAAAATTGAATAAATTTGAAGGCTTCTTTCTTGGTGAAAGAGTTGACATAAAACCTAACACAACTTCATCTACCACTTCATCACTTTCATACCCAAATAAACAACATAACATGGGTATGATTTATCTGGAAATCTCTGAGAAGATGCTTGAGGGATGAAAAGGGTTGTGTTGAGGAATGTTGGTTCCTTCTGGGAAAAAGGAATAAAAAATGGAGTTTCTTTGTTGAGAGGTTAATCTCTGATAGATTTCAAATAAAACTTCACCGGAAATGGGATGTAGAGAACTAGGAACAACAACTTGTAGAGCCTGTAGAATTGATTGAGAGGTAATATAAAACAAAGATTCACCATTCTTGGTAATAACGGATTTTTCACTTGGTAAATATCAATTTGGGCACCATACAAAAAACTCAAGAAAATGGTGGGTTTGTGGAAAGATGAAATGGGGAAGGAAGGATTCCCAAAGAGAAAACTCATCACTATTATCTTGGAACTTTTGAAATGCCCAATTCTACAGTCATTAGAGGAAATTTTAGCCTAAAAGCCCCCATGAAATTTTCACGTAATTTCCATGTCATAATATGTAAACCAATCAAAATCTTTTAAATTTGAAAAGAGGTACATGTAAATATTTTGGAGGGAAAAGAAGAAAAACTACTTTTTTATTGTATTTTTTGCTTATATCTTTATAGGTTTACTCAAATTTAAAGTGTAGACAATCGTTGGATGCAAAATTTATTCTGCATCCAATGAGTGTCTACACTTTAAATTTGAGTAAACCTAAATTCTGCATCCAACGAATGTCTACACTTTAAATTTGAGTAAACCTATAAGAAGATAAGCCAAAAATACAATTAAAAAAGTATTTTATTCTTTTCCCTCCAAAATTCATAACTCTTATTTTATTATTTTAGCTATTATTTTGTTATTTTTCCTTAGGAGGCCACTTTTAGGATAAAATTTCCTTTAATGTCATAAATTTCAAATTCGTACTTTGTTTCCACAATCTTAGCATCCAGATCTATTAACGACATTTCATCGAAATTTACAAATGCAAAAGATGGTGGAATCTTAGCCTGATGATGATTTTCCTTTTGCAAACTCATCTTTACAGTAAAAAAAGGGGGTAAATAGAAATAGGATTACCCGTGAAATGGTAGAGCTTGAAGACAACTTGCAGTTGATTGCTTTGAACGGTTGAGAAATGGTGCTTTCCTTCTTTTGTTGTAATTTCTTTGTCAAAGGGGGAAATGAGGCAATAAATTTGGATAAAACAAATGAGTGTGGGATAACGGTAATATTCAACAACATCGGGAGTTAATGCAAATAATGGTTGGCAGCAATGATATTTGATGATGAATAAAATGGTGGTAGCAGAAAAGAAAATTGGCAGCAATAGTACTTTGGCAGAAAACCAGAAGCGGGTATGAAGAGGGGGGAGGGGGGGTTTGTTATTAACCACAGGCTGCGAACCAAGCAGGGGGGTCTGCTTTGCAATTATGACCGCTGATCTATTTATGTCAGATCTCCACCGCACAAAAGTGATGGTGCTTTATATAAGCGCTTTATTAAAAAACTTTATAAAAATATAATGAAACATATATATGTGTATAGCGCTTATAAAAATGTGCACATACATTTATTTACAAAGTGCATAAAATAAATAAAAATAAAAATTGGAATATTTTTTAAAATTTCATGACAAGAAAATGTCACAACATTAATAAAGGAACAAGCTTCAAACCCATGGAATGCCCACCAAAATAGAAGCCTAGATGACAAATGACTCGGGCTAATAGTTGTTGCCGCAAAATCTAGCAAGCCTAGTGTAAAGCTCCACTAGGCAAAACCAAATCTTAAGGGAACAAGAGATCGGTTGCCACTTTCACTTAAAGTGAATGTGTTTTTTATTAAGGAAAGGGAGTAAAATAAGGAGGGAAAATAGGAAGGAGCAAAGTGAAAGGTGGAGAGAGAATAGGAGTAGACAAAGGAGATAAAAGAGGAGAATGAGTAGGAAAGAAAGGAGGAGAGGGAAAGGAACTGGAAGAGAGAATATATGAGATGAAAATAAAATTGTCTTTTTTCCCATGTCAACCTCATTCGCTCTGCCACCTCATTGATGACTCATTTGAAATCTTGCCACATGATCCGTATCTTTTCACTTCAAAGATGCACACATAATTGTTTTTAAAAGGGCATGTAACCATACAATGCATACACATAAAGGAAGCATAAATAAACAACAACCATAAGAAGCAAAGACACAAACAAAGTTGATAACGAAGTTCCTAGTGTGGGTTACGTCTTCGAGCGCTGCTCAATGTGGGGAAACCTCTTTCATTAATCTTCAACGAAATCAAATTACATGCATGTACAAAAGACACCTTATACCTCCACTTTTGGGGATGGCCTGAAAATTCACACCTCTGATAAAGAAATAGACTTCATTGTTGAATTCCTAGCGAAAAATCATGAAAAATGACTGTAAACTCGACCCCTTTCTGCTTCAGTCAAATCTGGACCCTCGGGAATCTCAAAGATTCCTTCTCATGGGTTGACTAGAATTTGGATGCTCAAATGAAGGATTTGATCACACCATCACATTTCTTGTGAAAAAATGAGAAAAATGAGTATAAAGTCGGCCTGGTTCTGAAACTGTCAATTTCGGGCCCCCCAAGAAATCTCAAAGATTCCTCAAGATTCTATAAAGATTTTGTTTTGCAGAGCCGTTGAAATTCCGCTATGCAGATAAAAAAACCAATCACGCTATCAGAGTCTTAGAAAAATTCTGGTTTCTTTGGGTATAAACTTAGCATGAATCTAACACTGTGAAATTTTAACATTGGGAGTTTCTGCTCTATCTATTTAACATGCCAACCCTAATCTGCACATTCAACTTGTCCTGATGATGAACCACACTTGTTGATTCGAAACGCGTCGACAAATGAAGTATCTTGTTATTTACGCCGAAAAATATCTCTTAATCAAGAAAATCTTTCAAATCCTTCACATATTCCCTTACCTCAGGGTTCCACTTCTCGGTTTATGTGCCCACTCTGATTTCCATTGGGCGCTCTCCGTTCCTCCCTTTGAATGACATACGTATGAGTTCATATAAGTTGTCGTGGGCAGATTATTCAAAAATCAGGTTGGTAGCCCGTTGTTTAGCCCACACTATTTTAAGGTTTTTGTTAGGGAAGTTCCAGGGGTCAAACCAGCAGGCCTCCCCAATAACATTTTGTTGCGACGAACCCACCATTTAACACAACCGTTGTATATTGTAACCCGTGGATTTTGGAATGTGTTGACCCCCATTGCTTTTGAACATAACCATATACAAAAAGCTTTCAAACATTATTCGTTGGTTAGTTTTTTTGTAACTATATATTTAATATATGATGGTGTTGTTTTAATGTTTATTTAATAAACATATTTTGTTCTTATATTTTATTTAATAACCTTATATATTTTTAAAATGAATTGTTTTATATGATTTCAATATATGGTTATTAAAATAATGTTTTTTTGTTTTTTTATGATTTAATTTTTTTTTGTCTTTTCTCTGGGGCAAGAGCCAATGATGGAGTGCCATGTGTCATTGGCTAATTGGCTAGTTCCCTAACACATATGTTTTATGGGTCTTACTTTTCTGTGTACTTGTAAACTTCCGACAATGATAAGTTGGTCATATAGACTCAGATTTCAATGTCGTCTGCGCCACTAGAATCGCAACGACGAGCACTACAACTTTGTCTTTGTTTCGATGCATTTTGAAGACTTTGATTTTTGAGTCTTTCTGGAGCCACCTGAATCACCACGTGCAATCCATGAGTTACCACATGTCACTCTCTCATACTACCACATCATCCTACTATAAATAGACATGCTAAAAATTAAAGCCCCTTTATAAATATAGGAAAAATTAGGAAATGCCCACAATCGATAGGTAGACCTTGCCATATATAGTACGCCTAAAATATAAATCCGACTACATGCCCACAACATTATACTCATTAGACACAAAATCTAATGGGTAACCCAAATATGTTATCAACTTTGCAATGCAAGTACTGCCAAAAATAATAATAAAAATCAAATTCCGACAAAACCACCCTCATTGAACTCAAAATTCAGTGGGCAGTAAAAATGTGCAATCAGACCTAACATGTGGCCATTGCTAAAGCTAGAAAGTCCTCATAATCTCATGGAACCATACCACTAGATTCATTTGTCAATAGGGAATCCAAATCCACCATCACTATGGGCATGAAAGTATTGCTAAAAATAGAAAATGGTCACATATTGCCCATAAGCAACTCATCGGACTCAAAATCTCACAAGTATTCTAAATATAACATTATCTCTGACACGCAGGTCTCCAAATTAAACCTGCAAAAAATAATAAGTGTCGTGCATGTCACTCGAAGAAGCCTCACTAGAATCCCAAGTTCATAAGGACTCCAAATATGTTATCGATATAGTCATACAAGTCTGATAATCATCTCCTACAAAGTAGGTGACCTGCTAAAAATAGTGAGTCTCTTCAATCTTTGTAAAACTCCCTGGGAAACTTTAGGGGTTAACATGTGGGGTCATGCACCTTTCACTTATCTAACCATATAAGTCATCATATTGTGTGTTTTAATGCATTTAAGTGAAAGTGCACCATATGTGGCATCTACACTTGCAGCTTCTATCTTTCTATATTTAATGTGGCCCTAATCCAAAAGTCATATAAATGTGAGATGTATGTATTCAATATTTTTATGAATTAAAATAGATATTTTTTCTTTTACGTGAAATCCTTACACTCATGAATTTTGAGGCACCAAAAATTGGTCTCTATGTTTCTTCTTTGCAATCTCACTTATAAAGAGTTACTCCTAAGTAGAGATGCTCCTTGAATTAAAGAAACCAATTAGTAGAGTTGTGACTTAAATGTGTTGATGATCAACACAAAGTGGAAGAATTTTAGAAATTGATTCTCATGCAATGGCGTGTTCTTGAAGAACTCAATGCATGGGGTTGGAGTGAGAAAATGTAATCGAATCAAGCTTGCCCCTCCATTATCTTAATTGTGAGGATGATGTGCAAGTATGCTTAAAGCTTCTCACAATAGATATTACTTGAGATTATAACTCATGATAGTTTATTAAGGGTGAGACGTGGAAGCATTGGTGTAGAAGGCATCAATTGTTTTTTCTTCTTTCTAATTCCAAATAGAACATTAAGCTTTGAGGTATATGAAACTGCATAATAGTCACAAAAAATATGCCCGCCACGCTGACTTTTATCCAATTAGGATAAGCTGAGTTTTTTTTTTTTAAACTCCTAACAGAGTTTTACTCCTTGCTTAGGAATACTGCAATAGCGGAATCCCCGAAATGTCAATGCTGCCAAAAGTCCTGCGAAAATCAAGCTCAGGTATAGGAACCCACACAATGACTCAGATCTGGATGGCGGATTTGATGGATCTGAGAGATCTGAATGGCTGATCAGATAGATCTGAATGGCGGAACAGATTGCTGCT